>VUQK01038784.1:0-19803 GCA_015106715.1 Bujurquina vittata | reverse complement strand
TGATGCTGTACAATGAAGCCTAGATCTGTGAGCGAATCATGAAGCCAGATGACACACATCAATTAGTTAAACTGCAGGAATTTCTTAAAGACATAAAGGCCTGGATGACCTCTTATTTCCTGCTTCTAAATTCACATAAAACTTACGTTTTGCTGAGGCCCACAAATCTTAGAAATATAGCGTCTAAACAGATTCTTACTCTGGATGGCATTACCTTGGCCTCCAATAACACTGTGAGCAATCTTGGAGTCATTTTTGACCAGGATATGTCTTCCATGTACATAACAAGTATGCCTTCTCTCTGCCCAACAAAAGTGATGAGCTTGAGATATTGGTGAAAACCGGTATTGCACAACAGTTGAAGTTCCATGTAAAGTTCTCCATGAAACCATTGCTAGAATACAGGCTAAACATCCAAAGGCACACTTCATAACTGCAGGAGACTTCAGTCATTTTCTCTCTCCTCCCAGGTGACTTGATGCTAATTGGCTCTGTAATTAGAGCCAGACTGGATATGCTGGGAGAGGTGGTAAAGAAATGCACACTAACGATGTTAGAAGCCATTTTGAGCAATTCTGATCACCCACTTTATAACATCTTTACGGAAAAACAGTTTTCGACCAATAAATCACTACGTTGACCTTGAAGACCTTGATGAATGTAATATGACCCCACTCTACATCCCTACAAAGGTTTATCAGAATTTATTCAAAACATTTCACGCTATCGTCAGAACAACAATCAGTCAGAATAACAAACATCAGCGGAGGTAACAAGTGAAAAACAATTTTGGACAATTTTGGCGACATCTCTCGGTGAGTTGTTTAATCTGCAGTGCGCGATGACGTCAGAGCAAGCGACGCAGCTGCCAGTGCTGTCCCAGGCAGCGGAGAAGATGGCGGAGTCGCTATCGACGGGTCTGGGCGAGGATAGGGAGAAGGAGGACAGGGAGAGAGACAAGAAGGTTGCCACACCAGGGAAGAACAAGGAGAAAGACGGAGTTACGGAGACACTGGGGTTCAGCGATAAAAATGGAGGTAGCAGGGGAAAGAAAAGCAACCTGTCAGGTGAGAGCTGGCTTCATTTCCACAGGAGCTGACTCCCAGTTTGACAGCGCTAGCTAGCAGCTGAGATGATTTTTTTGTTTACGGGGGGCTGAAGGTCGTTTTTTTGTTTTTTCTTTTTTGCGGAGTATTTTGAGAACGCATGTAAAATGTCCGTAGAACTTGTTCAGCTTTGGGCACTGCTCCGAGTTTTCACATGTTGTGGGGATGTAGCCTGTGCTTTCCTCAGCAGCTGTTTGTGAAACACTGAAAGCTGCAGTAAAGTAACGACCCGCTGACACAATTTTGCGATATGCATCCAAATTAGATGGTAGGAGGATTCTCAACTGTCAGTAAGAGAACACAGCTGCATGTGAATATGCAGAAATCCAAATCGGCCGCTTGACTTCTCAGTCAACCTGGACGTGCGGGTTGTTTCTCTGCACAGGCGCACGCAGCTGAGCCGGTAAACACTGACTGTGTGAGGCCACAGGCACATGAGTACCCGTGTTAACTCAAAAGATTACTCAGCATAGCCCATGGGCAAACATTTTTAACTCAGCTGCAAAAAATAGCACATTAGCAGAAGGTTGGCAGCGTAGATTGTAATGCTTGTATTGTAAGCTTCTAGTCACTGCCTCCCTGTTAAATCCAGAATTGAATTTTCCTGTAACACAAGGTCTTGAATAATCAGGCCTCACCTTATTGTAAAGACCTCATAGTACCATATTACCCCAATAGAGCAGTTTGCTCTCAGACTGCCCGCTTACTTGTGGTTCCTAGGGTATTTAAAAGTAGTATAGGAGGCACAGATATCCGCTTTCATGCCCCTCTTCTGTGGAACCAGCTCCCAGTTTGGCCTAGGAGACAGACACCCTCTCTACCTTTAAGATTAGGCTTAAAACGTTTATTTTTGATCAAGTTTATATTTAGGGCTGGATCAGGTGACCCCAAACCTTCCCTTAGTTATGCTGCTATAGGCCTAGGCTGCTCCGGGCTTCCCATGATGCACTGTTTCTTACTCAATCACCTCTTTTCAATCTCTCTGTTTATACCCTACACTGCATTTAATCATTAGTATTAATCATTATCATTCCACAGTGTGCCTTTTGTCCTGTCTCCCAACACTAACTCAGAATACTCAGTTAACTAAACATTCATAGTTGTGTTAAAAGAGGAACATAATGTATTGACAAAAGAACATAGTATAAGGCTTAAAGCTGCGTTAAACGTGTAAAGGAAATAAAGAAAACCTACATAAAACGGAGTGGCCAGCACAAATGGAGCCCCTACTGTGAGCCAAATGAGTGGCCAACTTTACTAATACTCTTGTAGCTAAATGGGAACAAATCCCTTCCTTCAGGTTCTTAAGTTTTTCCAAAGGAGTTTAGGCTGTTCCAGCAGCAGATTAGTTGGAGTAGTTTTTGGTTTTAATGTAGCTAGTTCTTATCTGATTGAGTTAAACATTAAGAAAGGACTTCTCTTTGATGGTGATAGGTTCAAAGCACAACATAAAGAATAATTTGTTCCTGTCTGTATCTCTAGACCTGTCTCTGGTCAGATTTATAACTACTGAGCTCACCAGAGGCTACTTCCTAGAACACAATGAGGCCAAATACACAGAACGCAGAGAGAGGGTCTACACATGCCTCCGTATCCCCAAGGAGCTGGAGAAGGTAAACACGCAAACACCCCAGATAGGGGAAAATCTTTCAAATACTGTTGTAAAAAAATTTATTTTTCCTCCTCTCCTCCTGTCTTCAGTTGATGACATTTGGCTTCTTCCTCTGTCTGGACACCTTCCTCTATGTGTTCACGCTGTTGCCCCTCAGGGTGATTCTGGCCCTATTGCGACTCTTTACAGTGCCATGCTGTGGCCTCAGGTAACATATATGTATAAGTAATAGAGTTGTATGTTTAAGTATATTTTCTTAAACCCCATCATTTGTTATTAACAAGGAATATTTTAGTAAGCATAAGCTCCTCATCAGTACAAAACCACCATCATTAAAAGCATAGCTTTTGCATTAATTGTATTAGATGGCATATGTGTATGATGTACAAATGTTGCTATTATTATGGTCGCCCCCGTGCAGTATACAGTTGGAGTAGGGCTGCAGCAAAAAGGTACTTTCATCATTGGTTACTGTCTGTCTGAAATTGGTTGGTTTAAACATCAGAAATAAAAGAAAAATAGTGAAACAAAGTCAGCTTCAGACTCGACCTGGTCATTTCTGTCCTAATGTTGTAAAACAAAATGTAAACTCCAGCTACATAAATGTACTGATTTGATTTGCTGTTATCCACAGTCACACTAGTTTCTCCTTTTATCTGTTGTCACTGTGAGTGCACCTGCTTCTACACACAGATGTGGACTAATAATTGACTTTGAATAATGCTGACAACAAGTTATGTTACCATTAGTGCAATAAAAGCTTCCCATCAAGCATAAGTACACTGATACACTGAACATAATGAGAGAGAGGGAGAACGCTCCCCTGGAGACCATCATCTTCATCTGAGCTTTTCAGTCATGTTGCATAACTTGAGCACTCTTTGTGATTAAGTAATAATTACACTGTTGATCAATTTGGTGAAGATCAGTTATGTTTTTAATGCAACCTGTGTTGTGTTTTGCCTTTACCCAGCTTCACCCATACACTGTGTAGTTCATTTCCATTTCTTTGTAGTAGTTCCCATCTTATTTTGTGGAGACTGGTAGTTTTCCCCACTAGTTCAGTGTAGGCAGCAAAAGGCGGTCACAGCTTAACCAAACCATGACCCATGTTTAGAGCCTTTCCTGCTTTCTTTACAGCTGCTGCATCAAATACAGAATTCAGAAATGTGTCCCTCTTTAAACCATAGAGAATTAAGTTGTGGGTCTTTGAGAATATGCAAAAACAGGAGAAAGGGATAAATATGCTCTGCAGTCCCATTTAAAGGAGGGGCACTGTCACCCTGGACAGGGTCCACATCTGAAGCAGTGCAATGCAGTTATCAACCTCTGGAGGGCAGTAGAGCCCTCTGATTTTGTTCAAAGTGAATCAAATACAGTCTTCATTATACTGTTCAGGTTTTTTTTTTATGTGTTTATGTTTATGTTACTCCCCTCACCCCTAGACCTGTGTTGGGCATGTAACAGTGTTGTTGCAATTTTCTTGTAAACATTTTCTTTGCATGTAATGTTTTTGCGTTTTTTAGCGGCTCCCGCTTGCTTCAGCCTGCCCAGGTGTGCGACGTACTCAAAGGCTTCATTATGGTGCTGTGTTACTCAATGATGAGCTATGTGGATTATGCCATGATGTATCATCTCATCAGAGGACAGTCTGTCATCAAACTCTACATCATCTACAACATGTTAGAGGTACACTATGTTATAGTTAATATTGGTAGTCAATAAGTGATCCAGTATACTGGACCACTTACTGACTAACTCTCCTGCGTCATCCCTCCCTTGTTGTGTTGTCAGGTGGCAGACCGCCTGTTCTCATCATTTGGCCAAGACATCTTGGACGCTCTGTACTGGACAGCCACAGAGCCCAAAGAGAAGAAGAGAGCGCACATAGGCGTGATTCCTCACTTCCTGATGGCTGTTCTCTATGTCTGTATCCTCACTTAAAAATTCTGTTAAACAAAACCGCGCTGAACGTAAAAAAAAACACACTGCTGACATTAAAACAGTTAAAAGTTAGTCAGTTGAAGGTTGATCTGCAACATTAAAAGTCAATTTGTCATTCAATAAAATGTTTTTCTGAAGTGTATTTAAAGCAAATAGCTTAAAGAACTTAAATTCAGATTGTAAACTCAGCATATTCAAGCATTATTCATAAATTTTCTGTTGAATCTACCCAATTTTAGACTTTCTTCATGGACCAAACAATTAATGAATGAAAAGTTAATCTTTACCAGCATTTCTACCAGCTGTATTTTAAAATAGTAGGGCATATGAAGTGCTTGCATCAGTATTATTTCACTGCAGAAAATAAGTTTTTCCTCAACATGTTGTATTTAGTTCTTCATGCCATCCTCATCATGGTTCAGGCCACAACTCTCAATGTAGCTTTCAACTCCCACAACAAGTCTCTGCTCACTATTATGATGTCAAACAATGTGAGTATTATGCACAGACATAATTACATAATTACCCCATATAGAAATGTGTGCAGCACCGTGAGTTTAGTCCTGATGTTTTTGTCTTTTTTACAGTTTGTTGAGATCAAAGGGAGCGTATTCAAGAAGTTTGAAAAGAACAACCTATTCCAGATGTCAAATAGTGGTAAGTGGTGGGGAATAATACATTGCAAAAAAGGTTTAGTTCCTTTTTTACCCCGTAACCTACAAAGGCTGATTGGGTATTGGGGAGGAGCAACAACTTTCAACTTTGTGAATGTGATAACTCAAAAACAATGTGACCTAGGATGTTCACATTGATGTCATAGATGCATCTGCTACAAATCTTGGATGAGTTAGTTCTTACCATAATAATGCCAAATACAGAAAGTGACAGTATTCTCAGTGGTTTGTATTTTTTTTTTATCTTAGCATTTCTTATTCCTCGTTTATACTTGGCCGTTCTCGAGTCACTATTCAATTAAATATAATTTTATTTATATAGTGACAAATCACAACAAACAGGCGCATTATGTTGTAAGGTAAAGACCCTACAATAATTACAGAGAAAGTCCAACAGTCAAAACGACCCCCTATGGGCAAGCACTTGGTGACAGTGGGAAGGAAAAACTCAATTGTAACAGGAAAAAACCTCCAGCAGAGCCAGGCTCAGGGAGGGGCAGTCATCTGCCATGACTGGTTGGGGCTGAGGGGAGAGAGACAGGACAAAAGGCATGCTGTGGAAGAGAGCCAGCCACTAAGACTTTTATGCACCCCATTAAGAGTTACTGAAACTTGGTAACTGCTCACGAACATGTACTTATAGGGGAATTGTTCCACCTAAAGATTCTACCGCCAGAAGGCAGATGGGTAGCAGTGGTGTCTGACAGTTTTCTTTTGGATATTTTGTGTCTTTGAGTGAGATTATTTAATACAAGGTAAATGTGTGGAATCAAGCTCAGCTGCAGTGAGCACAAAGTAGGTTAATCCTGGATTGATTTGTTTGTTTCCCATAGACATAAAAGAGAGGTTCACCAACTACATCCTCCTGCTCATCGTCTGTCTGAGAAACATGGAGCAGTTTTCATGGAACGCAGGTAACTTAATACAGTGCTTTCCAAAGAGTACTGAAAGCAATATAGCTGTATACAGATGTGCATTATCACAGTAACCCTCTTAGGGCCATCCTCAGGTCTTTGCACTCTTCCTAGCTATGTTTCTTGACTCGCTTTTTCCCCTTTACTGCTAATACTGGATTAAATAATTATTCTGATTAGATTTTAATGTGTTTGTTTTTAGACCACTTGTGGGTACTGTTTCCTGATGTAGTCATGGTGATTGCCTCAGAGGTTGCCGTGGATGTTGTCAAACACGCCTTCATCACCAAATTCAATGACATCAGTGCCGATGTGAGTCCTTTCTTTATTCGTTGATAGTTTATTAACTTTGTTAAGGTGCAGTTAATGTTTGGCTACTAAGTTAGCAACACATTAGAGCTGTCAAAATCCCTTCTTAAAATTACTTTATAGACATTAAACAAAAATGGCACAGTTGAAACTGTTAAATTTTTGTATCATGACCACACAAAGGCAAGCCAATATAATGAGACAGACAGCTACTTTTTTTAGGTAAGTTTGTTTTACCATAAAGGTGTCTGTTAAAATACTTAAATTAGATAAAAATAATCCTGTTAAATAGACTTCTGACGCCTTTAGTGAGCTTTGATGTGGAAAAACATGTTATAAATCAACATGTAATGGGGAATCAACTTGAAGGCTTCATAACTCTTAGCTGACATGACGGTGGCTGCATCCATGTTATGAATTAACTCTGTTTACCTTCAGTTGTTCAGCTGATCTCTGTCTACTTTACCTGTAGAAGACTACGTGCTCAATCAAAACAAGCATTCTATTTTCAGACTTTAAACTTGATGATTATCTAATAAGTTAATATGTGAGTTTTACTACTCAGTACATACATCCTCTAAGACAGTTTTTAAGGGGTGAAAGTGTGCTGCAGTATGCAGAGAAAAATCCCTGGATCATAATGATTAGTAATGAAATGAGTGGTCATAATTGTAGGTTTTAGAGCCTCTTTTCTCAGTTAATGTTTGGGCATTTATTTGCAAAGGCCATCAGAGATAATTAGGAAAACATGTCACATTTGTGAGTTTAAAGTTGGTATCTAGGGAGTACAAACACAAACTGCAGACAGGCAGTTTAACCTCACACCAGATTTAATTTTAGTCCACCATAACGTTACTCCAGACATAAATTAGGGACCTGTGAAAGTGATATTCAACACCACCTGTAAATGAGGCAACTTATTTAACATCAGAGAAAATCTCACCTCACCCTTTTAACAGCGTAGACCATTTTACAATGATGTAATCTCACTGCAAAATTATCAGTGATGATAGTTCCTTCTTTGTGGCATAGAAAAATTGTGTTTTCCTACAGTTATGTAGGAAATGTCATTTGTAGGATTACATACATGTTGTTAAGTCATTAGTGTTGTTTTAAAAAATGAGAATAGAAGAAGGTGAATATTTAGTATTAATAGATAACAAGATGTCTTAACATGTTTGATGCCTGCTAAATAGATGCACGAAAACTGTGTGTGATGCTGTTTTAAGTTCAAGGGAAATGACTTAGAAATTTGTGTTAGTGTTTTTTTGTTTTTTTACTTACTGTGGTGCTCAGGCTCTTTGACACTCTGTTGTAGTCTTATACAGTCACCCACTCACACTAGAAATTGTCCACTGTTGTACCAGAAGGTTTCTCGCCTCCTTCCCTCATGGGTCGTCATTCTCTTTGATTTCCTCCACTGAGTTGTAACTGTGCTTATGTAACAGAAACCAGTCCCACAGGAAGGGATTAACCCCTTTATCCCCAAACTGTCAAACCTAATCACACAAACCTCACTCACATTGTAAGTGTTCAAGCACCTGTGAGTCCATGCTAATCCATGTTTAATCTGCCCATGGACATTTTTGCTTCTTTTTTTGGCTTCATGAATTTGGCCTCCCTCTACCTTTACTGTGCTTTTCACCTTGTGTTCATGCAAATGAGTAAATGGCGAGCAGGTAAACCAATTATGAGACTTAAAGTAAGCAAGTTAACATTTATCATTTATCATGTCCTCACAGCAAGGCAGGCACGCTACTTGTATTTGTTTGATGTTTTTTTTGTATTGGTTGTTATAGGTCTACGGGGAATACAGAGCCAGCCTCGCCTTTGACCTCGTCAGCAGTCGACAGAAAAATGTGAGTGAAAGCAGCCTACCTGAAATTAAAGTCTTGTTGCTATAGAAAGCAAACTTGTGACCAAAAGCTATTGTGAGTTTCTAACTAATGAAGTAGAAAATAACACTATCAGCATTTGAGTTCTGTAATTGGTGGGGTTCGACGAAGTCAGAGGTGCTGCTGCAAGAATGTCACAGGTAGAAGTTAGAGCACCTCATCTCAGTACCTCTTTCCAGTCAGATCAGTGATGGTGCTCTCATGAACATCCGTGATAATATTGAAAATATTGGGCCGAGTTATTCACAAGTAAAACAATGCTGCTTGTTGATAATTCTCTACATAAAAATGTGTTACCTGTGTCTCCAGGCGTACACAGACTACAGTGACTCGGTATCCAGGAGAATGGGCTTCATCCCGCTTCCTTTAGCTCTGCTGGTCAGTTGTCCTTTCTCAGGATGGCTATTGCCATTGAAATAATGCATGTTACCACATCTGCTGGTTTATAAATGCAGTGATGTGTTTTTCAGCTGATCAGAGTAGTGACCAGCTCAGTGAAGATCCAGGGTTCACTCTCTTTCATGTGTGTGCTGCTGTTTTACTTGGGGTAATTAGTCAACATGTCTTCATCATTTTTAATTATTTATTTGACACAGTTTTTGCTTTGTTGTCATATCATGTGACTTTTATATGTCTCTGTGAGCAGGATGATCACTCTGAAGGTTCTCAACAGTATTGTTCTCCTTGGAACTTCTTGCGCGTTCGTCAAAGAGGCCAACATGGAAGAAAAGCTCTTTGACCCACCACCTTCTGTCGCTTCCAGCCGTGCAAACTCTAGAGCTCACCGGTCAAAACATGTTCACATTTCACCACAGCAAGGTAGCTCAGTCGCTCTGTCTCACTGTTTCTATTTCCAATTTTCTTAACCACTAATAAGAATTCTCAACTCGTTCTGTAACAGAACCTACAGCTGAAAAAGGAGGAACATCTCTGCCATCAGACGACTCTCAGCCCACCAACACAACAGAGAACACTGCCCCCTCCTTACCCAAGAGCGACTCTGACACATTCCTGACGACTCCGGATGAGGAGGACGATGACAAAGTTATCAACGCTGACACGGGATTGGAAGGTGGTGGACTCACACACCGACCACCCAAGAAAGACCTGCTGGAGATAGACCGCTTCACCATCTGTGGCAACCGAATAGACTGAAGACCAGTGCAGTATCCTGGCAACACTGCAGGATTCAGGGATCAGACGTGGGCCATGGAGCATGCTTAGACCTGACTTTCTTTTGTGCACCTGGCCCCTGGAGTATTTATTTATTTATTGACCGACAAAACCAGCAAAGGCATAAAGCTGTTACTACAGGCATCAGAGGTGGAGGCTTCAGACGTTTCCAGCTGGTCCTGTGTGTGTCTGATAAGCCAAGCAGGCTCTGCCACTGAGTCAGAGTCCTCGTGGCAAAGTGCTCGCTGAAGACGGCATGTAAAAACACAGGTGGTGCAGACGTCAGAGAGAAAACTGCTTATGTGTGTTCAGAAGCACAATCAGTGAGAAGTTGTTTTTAGAAAGAACTAAAGTTTTTACAGTTTTTTTTTTATTTCTAAAGGCTGATGGATATTTGAAATGAAGTTTTTATGACAGGTTTAAAATCTTTTTTCTAATTGAATCACAATCATGTGGAAACATTGAAATCGTTCTACAGAAGCACCAACACACTTAAAGAGGCTGAATTGAGGTGATGAGGTGAGCAGCAGTGACACTAAGAATGACTTTGCTTGGGTGCATCAGCGTCAGTTGCAATGTTTGGTTTGGTGACTTAGACACATAAAGGTTTGAAAGGTTTAATGTCATTTGTGTTGATATTGAAGCACTGAGAGCATGTTGCGTATTTGTATTTATTTTGGGGTGACCTCACAGGTGGGCAGGAGACTTTTTTTTATTTTTTAAAATGTACTTCATTTGTACCCTTTTCATTCAAGCATGTAACCTACAGATAATCATGACGAAAGCACAGGCATATAGCATTTTCTTCTGTTTGCTTTTTGATGTTGGGAACTGATCTAACATGTTTTCTCATTCCTCGCTAATCTGAGTGAGAGTGAAATTAAAAAAAAAAAATCACGGGAAAGACTTCATTTTATGCAGATACATTGTTTCAGGTTACCAGGAGAAAGTAAGAGGTAGAATCATAACAGCACTATGACCACATGAAACCAGGAAATTTCATCATCATATCATCGGTGCTGCTGTTCTGCTGCTGGTTTTGATTTTTAAGAGTGTGACGCTGTAGTAGATTGGTCTTAAATGCTGTGAAAGATGCTGTTCAGTTATTTGAGCCGATCAAATTCAATCAAGCCACAGGTTTTTCCTTTCATTTCTTTTTATAATTTCTTGTAATCCAAACATATTTGCTGGCCAAAACTATCATGTCAGTTAACGGAGTGTAAGTTTTGTCTGTGTTGAAGATAGTTTATATCTTTTTATGCAAAACAATGCATTTATATTTTGAGTAAAGAAGAATTACATGATGGTTTCTGGCTGCTTGGAAAGAGAATTGGAATGTGGGCTTATTAGGTCTGTGACTCCAAGTGGTCAGAGCAGTAGGTGCATAGGACCAAAAAATGACCAGGTGCAGTAGGTCCATATTTGTTGGACAATGACAGTTTTTGGAGTTTTGCCTCTGTACAACATCACAGTCAATTTTAAATCTAACAATCAGCGTGTGACTGAAGTGCAGACTTCCAACTTTAATTCAAGCGATTCATTCCAAACTTACTTAAATCCTTTGAATTAAAGCAGAATGTCTGCACTTCAGTCACATCTTGATTGTTTGATTTTAAATCCACTGTGGTGTACAGAGGCAAAACTACAAAAATTGTCATTGTCTTACAAATTATAGGCCTAACTGTACTTCTTTTGTTTTAAAGAAAAAGAGAAACAAAATGAGGTTTAGCTTAAGTGTGACCAATGAGGGAGGTCAATGAGCGAGACAGCCAGGGGCCAGGTCCAGTCTCACTATAGGATCACAGTCAGTACAGTGGGGAAAAAAACCCAAAACTGCATACTGGCGAGAGGAGGAGTGTGAATGCATCGTTATTGTGTGTGTGTGTGTGTACTGTATGTGAGTGTGTGGATGGATCTCTACCTAAAGACATACAATATGTATGAATCCGTTTTTTTTCTTCCATGTACAACTCTCATCTGTGTAATGTATCTCCTTACACTGAAGAAGGAGAATAAAACAAGACTGTTTTGTAACTGTCTCTAGTGTGATTTGTGTGTGTGTGTGAGCACAGAAACAGTGGTGGGTGTTTCAGTGAAAGGAGTTGATGCCCTCCCTGTTAACCAGGGAAACACTGCAGCCCACTGTTCCCCTTGAATGGACATTTGGAGGGGGTGTCTGTCATCACACACAGGCAGGGCATTTTGCTGAAGGTTCAGCTCACATAAATGGTCTGGCTGCATGACATCCCTGATTATGTTGACAGATTTCAGGTTTTTAAATTTAACCAGTGCAGACTCACATAAAGGTCCATGTGAGATGAGAGAGGGTGAAAGAGAGCACTGACTCCTAAAGCTATCAAAGCATTTTCTAAGACTTATTCAGACTATGCTGTTACTCTTGAACTCAATGTTGTGTTTCAGCTGTTTTTCAATGTTCCCTTCCCTGGACAAATATACAGATGCTAAGTGACCAGACTCACATTTATACAGAGGTAAGGTTTTACAGAGCAGCTTGAATTGTACTGTTTTGTCTTATTTAAGCACAGAGAAGGGGTCAAACATTTACACCTATGTTGGGAAAGGTTTTCAGTTTAAAGGGGACCCATTATCCTTTCCCCCCATTTTCTTCTTTGTTATAATGTTATAATGGTGAATGCTTATCCATGTGAGCCAAAACCTGAGGCTTCAGACTACTCAGTTTAGACGTTATTCTTACTCTTGGCTCTGTATGATGTCACAAAGAGTGGGCATCTTCATGCTCATCTGAACATGTACAAATGCTGCTCCTATCTACTGTTCAAATCTTGAAAGCAGCATCCAATCAGAAGAAAATTACCTTAAAGGGAACTAAATCAGCAGTGTAAGATAAATGAGGATTATTTTGAACTTCTGAATCATGCAAAGCTACTCTAGCAGAGTCAGGGAAGAAATGTATCACACTTTAAATAACAGCTCGTAGACACAATAGTTCCTCATTAATTAAGCCTTCTACAAATGTGAACTTACAGGTGGATGCAAACTGTTCAGTCATCCAGTATTCAGTATGGAAAGAGGCTTCTGCCACAGTACAACCACCCTGACAGTGACCTGTACATGTGTGCTTTGCTGCAGTACTTAATGGAATTCCATCATCTGCAAAATTTCTTAGAAAATGTGATCTTAAACACACACAAAACTCCCAAAGTAATACACTAACAACTACAGGCACAAACTGATCTGCTGCAAATCATCTACAGTTGTGGTCAGACGTTTACAATCACTCATGGGCACGAATGTCATGGTAACTTGAGGCCTTCGCTTCAATGATTTCTTTGAACTGTTCTTTCTCCAGAGTGGAATGATTGTACGTTATACATCTTTGATGACTTTTAAAAAGAAGAATTGGGTGCAGGAATTTGAATTTATTTCTATCTCACAATTTCCATCTCAAGATTTTCTCTAATCCACACAGAGGATCTAAAATATACATACAGGCTCAAATATATACATTCACTCCCACAAATTTTTGGATAAACGTCTCTTAGCAAGATGTCCCTCAACCGAGCTTCTGGCATAATTCTGGCTGCATAGTAATTTAAATTGGTTCCGGAGACAGACTTGGCTTTTAAGCGAGGTCCTCAAATTTTCAACAGGTTTGAGGTCGAGGCTTCGGGAAGGCCATTCCAGAAGCTTAATGATAGTGCACTTTATTCATTCCAAAACCAGTTTTGATGTGTGTTTGGGATCATTGTCCTACTGGAACACCCAGTTCTGTCCCAGTTTCGACCGTCTAGCTGTTGATCTGAGGTGAAGGTGAAGAATTTGGAGGTATTCCTCCTTCATTATTCAATCCACTTTGTGCAATGTACCAGTACCACCGGCAACAACACAGCCCCACAGTATGATGCTACCATGTACCACCACCATGCTTGAGACAGTTGTTACAGGGTTTCTAAATTTGAAAGCTTCACCTTTACTCCTCCAAGAATATATATTGTCATTCTGGCCAAAATGAACATGTGCGATAAACGTGTCTATCAAAGTATCATCAGGCAACAAATTTGACCAAATCATATTTAAACTAAGCATATTTCCTCTTTATTTTTTAAGTTTGTTTTCCAACTCCACAAAATTATTTCACTTTTTTTTTATTTTGTTTTGTTACTTAACTAAAATGTCCACATATAGTTGTAGTTTGGTTTGCTACAATAACCTTCTACCAGGTAAAGCACCGGCACTGAATAAACAAAGTGCCTGTTAAATCCCTCTTTTCCTGCCGTGTGGTCAGCGGGCTGCTCAGGTGAACCTCGATGACCCTTTTCTCGAGCGGCACACCTGTGGGTGAGAGAGCGAGTCAGTGCGGGGCCGCGCGCAACAGACGCTCCCGACAAGCTTTCAGACGCGCGCGCGCCTGTTTCGTGCACGCGGGATTAGGCTGTTGGCAGCCCGAACATGCGGGGAGTGTGTGAGCGATCGTCTTCGGCCGCCGGTCCTCTCAGTCGTCGAAGAGCTCCGGGAAGATGTCGGTGCTGACTCCGGACCGAGAAACCTGGAGCTAACGGTTGCTACAAGCGCCACCGTTGGATGTTAAGTTTGAAACTTTTCCTTTGGGAGGTTGTTTTTGCACCACCGGGAGGGACAGGTGTCACCCATCCGTCTCCCCCTTCCTCCATCCCATCCGGCGCGACTGGGGCCGCGTTCTATTTGTCTTCCTCACACTTTTTTAAAAACAAAATAGAGTAGGACTTTTTGTGAGCCATGCTGTGGACGAGGTGGCTCGTCCTGCTGCTCTGCTGGGGGGGTACAGGCAGCGAGCGACAGGCGGATGAGAGGGACGCGGTACCGGCTGAGGTCCGGTGGGACTCCCGCAGAGAGCGCTCCCCGCCGCCGGTGGAGCCGCTGGATTTTGGGTTTGTACCCGCGGCGGTTTACGACACCCACGCTTACTACGAGCCAGGGACCATAGGGATCCTCTTCCACATGGTCCATGCGTTTCTCTACATGATTCAACCGAACCACTTCCCCAAAGGTGAGATTCCTGTCACCCCCTCTCCATCCTTGGCTCGTGTTTCTTATTCCCAGGAGGACATTGTCAGGCCTTTGCTGTCGGCACAGAATACAAGTGTTTTTAACGCTTGACCTAATTTAAAATCAGCGTGCGTGCGTGCGGTCCGAACAGGTGCAACCCTTCACCTTTCAAGTAGGCTACCTGAGGGGAAAGTTCAGCAAGTATTATTAGCACGGTTTGTTATGACCACACACTGCATTCAACCTGTGAACCCTTAGAGAGCGTTTATAGTTTAATTAGACGACATCACCAGAGGTAAATTAATCTAGACGTTGTCCTACAGATGCTCAGAATACATACTAATGTTTATGGATGTCTTTCTATATGTAAATTAGAAGTGCACAGTGCATATAAGGCGTAAGTGCATTACTTGTTAGTGTTATCGGGAATCGTAAAGGCGCATCACAATTACAGTGCATTAATTAGAAGCTGCAATCATGGGAAAAGGTGTAGAATTGAGTGTATGTTTATATGCAGGGTTTCCCTTGGCTCAAAGTAGGCCTTCTTAAGGTCAAGCTCTATTGGTGTGGATGTAATTAAGGTAATGAGTCTGTGTAACCTTACTTAAGATAAAAATCCAGACTTCTATTATTTCTAGCCATTCTAGACAATTTTCTGATTAGGTAAAAAATAAATTGTATTTTTACATGAAAGAAAAACCTTGAAATGCGGATTCTACATTAAATCGTGGGTTTGTTTTATCCCGTAAGTAACACCTGTTATTAAAAAAAAATCAAAGAGTGGATTGAACTGGAGTTCTGATGATCACTATAATAGAACCAGGTGGCCTGCAGCACATGTCTGTTCAGCACCAATTATTTTCCATCTAAAGTTAGGCTAAAAGGTTTGCATCCACACAAGGGGTCCCCCAGCTACTTTATACCCAAAGGCAACAACATTAACAGATGGTAAAACAAACTGAAGAGAGAAAGCAAAAATGGATCTCCTGATTTAAACAAAATACATTTATTTTTAGACTTTAACTCTGTTTACTGCCCATGGCCACGGTTATGCCATGATCTGTTTGAAGGGATCACAAGTCAGAGAGCTAAAAAAAACACAGACTTGGCTCACTGGCTGAGGATATCAGGACCTGATTGGCCTGCTGTACATCATTAACTAAACACCAAAGTCCAGAAAAACAGTCAAAACGTCAAAAAGACTGCTTTGGATTCAAAGGGTACAGAGGGGACAGTATGCTGTGATGATGTGTGCTTGTCGAGCAGATTATTGGGATTCATAGTTGTCATAAGTCATGAGTGAGCTCCTGCAAGCCCATGTTAAACGATTGAAGTGATTAATGGGTGATCACAGGATCAATAAAGCATAGTGATTGCTGCTCCGTTTGACCTCATGGTGAAGGTCAGTAATCCAGTGATCACCTCCCGTAAAAAGCAGTTTGTTTGTGTCTTATATGTTCAACTGTAGGTGGTCACGTTGGAGGATGACTCAGAGCAATAGGATTGAAGGTTTTAAGTTGCTGCCATTTAGGTGTCCAGGGTTAGGGCCGCTGGTTGGCTAATCAATTTAGCAGATCAGCGATTAAGGGAGGCTTTCTCAGGCACCTCCATCACAGCATAATACCTTAATCCACTGCACCATATGCTGCTATTTCCAGTATGATTCACTATCTCACACACACATCACACACACACACACACACACACACACACACACACACAGACATCGTCCCTATATGTATGTATTTATAAATACTTCACACTACCTGATCCTCTGAGGCTGTGACAGGTGTGAGCACTCATTCCTGCTGGTGACAACAACACAGTCAAGCAAAGCTGTTATAAACTTGAAATCAAGAGAAGGTGCTATAGTTATCTTTCTTAAAATATGTTTTTTAAGCATCCACAAAATATTTTTGTTCCTTTCCTTGTGTGCTCTAAAGTGGCTCAATTAGTATTTACTCAATGATCAAAAAGCAATTTTTAATTTAATCAAAAATGATTATCATACTAGTTTAAATAGTTCACTTTGAGAGCTTACTTTCTCTCAGAATGCATGGGACCGTTCTTCCCAGCTTGTTTACAAATTCATCTACAATAGGAAAGTTGTTTTAACATTAACCCAAGTCACAAGATGGCGAGATTGCTGCTAACGTTGATATTTAAAATGTGAAATAAAACAATACCGTAAAATTGAATCAAATATTGTAAATAATCCACTATCACTGCAGATGTTTACAGAATCCATTCCACCTCCCTAAACTCATATTTTGAGTGATATTGGTTTCCCAAAGAAAACAAAACATAAAATAATTTTTTGGGGTTTTTTGTTTTGCTTTGTTTATTATTTTAAAAGGCAAATTTACACTCCCCATCCCAATCCTGATCCCAAAAAGCCCTTTCCTGTTACACAAAGATAGTAAGAAACATACAATATTTAAAAAAAACTGCAGACAAATAATGAACAGATCTTCTAAATGGATATAAAAAATTTTAAAAAGGGGGGGAGACAAGTAATCAGATAACTTTGCAAATACATATACAAATGACATGTACATTTATAGCATAAATTCATATACACAGGAAAAAAGGGTTCATTAGAAATGTTCAAAGCGGCCATCTCTTTCACCTGGTTCAGAATTAGTTGCCAGGTAATGTAAAAATGATGTCCTCTTACAGCATAGCAATTTTTTCCAGAGTTAAGAGATGAATAAGATCTCTAACCCATGAGGAAAAGAATGGAGGAAATTGCTAAGAGGGTGGCAAAGGCTATCGTGTTTTTGCTACACAAGTTAAGATTGAGTGATGGTGGCAGCACTCCAAACATTCCTGTAATGGTAAGAGGTTCTACACTTAATCCTAATACATCAGAGAAGATTTTGAAGATCAATAGCCAGAAATCTAAATATACATATAAATCTTGTTTAAAAAAATCTGATCTGAACTTTACCCTTGTGTTGAGAATAGCCTAATGTTTGGTTATATTTAGCCTTACATATAGTTAATTTTTATAAATGACCTTTTAACTGTTTACTGAGCTGCTGCACAAGCAGAGAAAACAAAAGTTATGGAGCATTAAGCCTTTTGTATAACTTCTCATAAATAAGCTGCTGCATTGTGCTGACAGGATGAAAAAGTTTGTCCTAATAAACTCAAATATTTAAAAATGAGAAAATATGAGATTTTACACATACTGGGCATGCGATGTGATGACAAGTTAAAGCTATATACTATTGTGATAAGACATATTGTTTTGTGCTCTTCGCACATGCAAACACCATTTACATAGGCACAACTATACACAGTAATTATACAAAAAGGAAACAGTTACACATGCCCTGTTTGTTAAAAAGGAAACCACGTGTGATCGGAATTGAAAGTTATTTGAAAGGATGCAGTATTTGTAGTAGTATCTGTTGTAAAGCGTATGTATTTTCAAAATAAAATACTGCTAAGTATTTTCCTATATTTACTGCAGAGCTGGCAGGTGGCAATGTGTTTGGTTGCGATGGCAGAGATGAGATTTTTCAGCTCTGTCAGAATGTTGAAAATTAATCAGTAAAGAGTTAATCAATATAATGTGGCACAGTTATCAGTCTGTGTCAAAATCCCCACAAATCCTGGTTACTTTATACGTTTTATTTATTTTTGGAGATCCTAGCAGAACTGCTTGCGTTGGAGTGTTGGCAGAGAATAAAACGTGAGTTTTGGTTCAGTGGGGCATCAGCATTTCCAGACCCTGGCTTTCCTTTGGGACTAGCTCATCCCTTTTTCACTAACGGTGAAGAAGCATTTTTGGGCTCTTTCACTGAGCGTGGAGGCAGCGTCTTATCCCTGTGATACACACAGGCTGGATTAGAGGATTAGCATCCACAGGCTAATGCTAACACTGTCCTGCTACCACTGCTGCAGATGGCATTGTCACACACACACACACACAAGTTTGGGCAAACACATGCACAGGCGTGCACACATAGATACCGAAAGTGGGTCATAGTCCTGGTGTTTGTCTGCTTGGTTTAATTACTGTGATTGGTAGGGGCAACATTTATTGTCTTCAATTATATCACTTTCAAGAGGGATTCATACTTTGGCACGAGGGCGAAATGATTTAAAAACCTGCATATTTACATCTGTAACCGCAGACACATTTTTATGCCTGTTTATGTACATTAAAAATAACTTTTTCCAAGCACAGTATCTGCGAATATTTGATGATGTTCTTATCTCCAAATCATTTGACAGCTGGATATCTACTACTACTTAAATAAATGAGCTATGTTTTTAACTTTTTTTTAATGCCGTCCATTCATTTTCTTTGCTGCTTATCCAAGTCAGTTACACAAGAGATGGTGTACACCACTGGACAAGTCACCAGCAGGGCTAAAACACACACAGATGCACATTCATGTTATGATTCACACCTGTGGCCAATTTATAATCACCAGTGCATGTATTTGGTCTATTGGAGGAAGCTAGCTTTTTATTCATAATTTACAGACCAGTCAATTAATTTATCACTCATTCTGTTAATTAATTCTCATCGCTTCATATGTGAAACTGAACCATAGGTCCAAGTATGTTGTACAAAAGCATAAAAAGACACAACACTTAATCCTCTTTGCAGTTTTGTTGTAGCTAACAGTTGGCTTTAACTTTCTTTAGTGTCTCATGCTGACATGAAGTACTCTGCTAAATGGATTGTGTCACACATTCTTTTACTTATTGAAAGTGCTCTGTTTTGGCAAACCTGTTACTTATATAGTGATACTAACACCTTAAGAGTTGAATATTTTTCAACCAAGTTTTATATAAAAGAAAAAAACAAATGGAATCAGCCAGTGTCCATATATGTTAGCTCGTGGTGCCTTGGAATCAGCTGTTCTCAAAGTGGGGGTTGGTCAGGATAAAGGAGTCACGTGATAAATCTAGGAGGAATAGACAAGAAAACATGGTTGGGACTGATTAGATTTCTTTTTGCAGAGCTTTCTACTCTGGTCATCTTACTCACTGAAACAAAATTATATAATAATAACAACAAGCCTTTAACAAGCTTGGGTTGCTTTAAATGGCCAAATTTAAAACCCCTCTCTTTGGTCACAGTGCTTTTCATTCATACTTCTGTGTAGATTCTCAGTCATCCAGGTCATCGTAGTCTCTGGAGCTTGA
>VUQK01038783.1:16289-32215 GCA_015106715.1 Bujurquina vittata | reverse complement strand
TTGACACAAATTAGCTGAAGTGTCTCCTAGCAGACATCTAGCACCCATCTCTCATCAAGATAACTATAATTAGCTAAAGATAAGCTAAAAACTGTAAAAATGTAAAATAAAGATTAAAAATGCATCTTAGATCTGGGAATGTACGGAGGCCGAGAGCGTCCATGGTACCTATGAACTTTTTCTGATGGTTTTCTCGTGATAACGCGTTATTTATCTCGTTATCACGAAATAACGATTACCGTTTTCTCGAGATAACGAGATAAATAACTTTCATATCAGCCTTCGTCATTTAAGGCGACGGCTGCCTAGACTGCAGCTCAGCCCTGCTGCACGGCACCTCTCGTGCATCATTCGGTAACCATTAAGAGGGCCCGGTCCTCTCAGCGGGTCACAGATGAAGTTGACAGTATATCAGAAGGATGTGGTGTTAATGAATAATAAATGTTAAACATTATGGATCTTGAATGGGACCCCAGAAGGTCATGTGACGTGCGGAAGTCAGCACGGGGGATTTTGTTGTTTTGGTTTTGACAATAAAGGATATGATCGTCAGTACACGGAGGTCTACGATTATTTGTTCAGCTAAAGAAAACCCCCATTGAGCTGCAGGTTCTCCACAAGCTGACATTTTCAGCTTGAGTCAGTTCTTGGAAAGGTTTTAAGAAACTGATCATGAGCATTCAATAACAGATAATCATCTCGTGATCTCGAGAAAACCATCGGCAAATTAACTCGTTATCTCAAGAAAACAAAATCCATTTTCTCGAGATAACGCAATATTTATCTCGTTATCTCGGGAAAATGGTAATCGTTATTCCTTGATAACGAGATAATTAACGCGTTATCACGAGAAAACCATCAGAAAAAAGTTTATATGTACCATGGCCGCTCTCGGCTTCCGTAGGGAATGGCAGCGTTACTTAACCATCTTGGACCAGATTGAAATATCCCAAAATTACTGAATGATTCTCATAAAATGTTTAGCACATGTTAATGCTGTTTAGAGGATGAGAGCTGGTCTGCTGACATTTCATGCGGTGACCCAGTGAGGCCCTGTTTGCAGTTTTGATTCAAATTTCTTCACAATGTGGACGTATTGTAGTGACGTTTAGTGAGTGTGTTTGTGTTCCTGTCTGGTTGAATTAAAACAGTGTCAAGTTTCACCTGAAAAACTAGTGGGAAATGGTCTGCCCTTTTATAGCACTTTCTAAACTTTGTGGGTCTGCAGAGCGCTGCAGCTATGTGTCTCTCATTAATTCAAGCAACTAGGGAGTCAACTTTGGATTCACTTTCTTACCCAAGGACATTTTGGGATGTGGAGGGAACAGCGAACATTCTGCAATTAGTATCAAATCCAGTCAATCACCTGAGCCACGGCTCAGAAACATTCCCATCAGCCTCAGCTCTACTTGTGTGTTAATTGCTAATTAACAAATATTAGCATGCTAACAAGCGTGGGCATAACATCATAATTATGGATCTGCACATTAACAATGTATTTGTGAGCATGTTACCATTAAGTCAAAGCACCCTTGTTGCCTAAGTATAGCATCACAGAGCTGCTGACTTTCCTGTGTGCCTTCTTTGAGTATAATGTGGGAAGGCTTTGGGGAGGATCAACCAACCTTCCTCAGGGGACCCTACAAGAAACAGGGGAGAAATGGGGAGGTGGAGGTGGCGCACACTAAAGAGGAAATAGATATGCAAGTACACATTTACAAGCTTTTTGAGGTATGGTTCTGCTAAGCTATATTCGTTTTAAATTAAAATCCACGTTCTTCTATGCACAAGTTCAAATAAACCAGTGGACATTCCACACATTGAAAAATACCCATGATCCTCCACTGCCTTCGCACGTGTGTACTATGTGTGTGTGGGTTTCTGAAGTGACAAATCACAGCAGGGGATCAAACACTTTTCTTTGCATTGCAGTCACTTCATCAATCAATTATCCTTTTATGTATTTAGACATCACCATGCCTCCTACCATGAGGAGGGGTGGGCCAGGTCTCGATGACAAGCGTGTGTGTGATTCATCAGGGCTGGGTCCAGGCGCCAAAAAAACTCACTTCTGTTTCTCAGCCTAAAATGTGAGGTGTTATTCTACTCCAGGTATCATGATGGATCCTGTTAGTTTCTAAGGAGTAGTAAACATCAGTGCAGTAAGGCTCAGTAGTGTCTGTCTTTGGGCTCTTTCTATCTGTTGGCGTCTCTCTCACTGTATACTGTACATGTCTATTTTTTTGGTGTATCATACACTCTATATATCTGTTTGTGCGTGTAATGTGTCTGTCTAGGTGGGGAATCTGGGTCTGCTCTTCATGTTGCTGTTCTTCATCTATGCAGCTCTGGGAGTTGAGCTCTTTGGAAAACTGGGTTAGTGTGTGCGTGCGTGTACGTGCATGTATGTGCAAGAGTGTGCGCGTGCGCAAGCATGTGATTCTGTGCATGCATATAAGCGGGTGCTGATATGTGGTTCAGCCGACTGACGGTATATATGTGGATTATATAACAAGCATAAATTTTGTTGAGTTACATACATTAATTATACCAATTTAGAATGAGCGTCCTAATCAGTGCTCTAATCTACGCACAGTTCTTTCTTCTCCCCTCTTGCCTTCGTCTCCTACGCTTACTAGCTCTAATATTCCTTTCATCCTCTTTCAGAGTGCTCAGAAGAGAACCCGTGTGAGGGTCTCAGTCGCCACGCTACCTTTGACAACTTTGGCATGGCTTTCCTCACGCTCTTCAGGGTGTCCACTGGGGACAACTGGAATGGGATTATGAAGGTTTCTACTCTTTATCTCTTCTGCTCTGAGGGAGGTTTTTAAGAAGATGGATGGACGACTGAGTGCATGTTTGTGTCTGTGCACGTGTGTGTCTCAATGCATAGGTTATGAGACAGGCACTGCATTAAGCAGAGAGCAGATCACTGTTTTTATGACAGTCTAAGAGCTGCTGACATTAGAGGATCAGGAAAGTGTATTACTCTTCTGTGACAGGCTCAAGGTCCTCTTGGGCTCAGCTCAACATCTCCCCCTGTAGGAGATGAGAGGAAGTACAGCACGGTGCATTAATATATCACCATAATCCCTTGATTTATCATCAGATTATTGCTTCTTAATCTTTACTGTCTCCTCCTTCTGTCATCATCCAGGACACACTGCGGGAGTGTCGCCCGCAGGATCGCCACTGCCTCACCTACCTGCCCTTGATCTCTCCCATTTACTTTGTCACCTTCGTGCTGACGGCTCAGTTTGTGCTGGTCAATGTGGTCGTGGCCGTTCTGATGAAGCACCTTGAGGAGAGCAACAAGGAGGCTCAGCTGGAGGAGATGGAGGAGAGGAGGGAGAGGGAGGAGAGGGAGAGGGAGGAGGCCAGCCGACGCCTCAGTACTGCGTCAGTGGGCGGAGATTTGGAGCTGGACACACCCGCCCAGGTAATAGACAGCGTGCTTGTATTTCTGCATGTGGTAGGGAAATGGAGGTGACAGTGACAGTAACAGCGGTGGTGATGTCATGTGCCAGGTGCAAGTCGAGGATGAGGAGTGTTCCCATGGCAACCTGGTGAGCATGGGACGCATGCTCTCCCTCCCCAGCGACAGCCACGCTCAGCCACTCAGATGCTCCCCTTATCCACTCATTGGCCACGAGGCATTCTCCGGCTACAGCTACTCAGGTAATTTGGATGTTTATAGCCAATCAAATTAAGGAACTCCTTTTACTGTCCCAATAACAACTTAATGACTCCTGTGAAGATTATTGCTTCCATAAATAGCATAAAGGGCAACTGAGATGTGATGTTGGCACAACACAAGGCAATGTTATCAAAGGCCGTAAGGAGGGAGATATTTGTTATAGATTCATATCAGATTGATAGAACTATGGTATGCCTGCAGTGTATCTCTCACTGATCTTTTCCCATCTTCTGTTTTTTTTCGGATTCTAACATAATCCTAGAACAGCTAATTGTCTCATAAACAAGTAAAAATAACAGAAAGTGATGTACACAGTGAGAAAATGGAATGCTGGGTCATTCCACATAAAGCCAACCAAATCTGCAAAAAGCTCTAATTTTGCATAATTTTACTTTCATATTATGAAAGATTTCAGAATTATAGGCCCATGAAGTAGACGTGGGTGGGTCAAAGTATTACACTTTTCTAATTCACCCTTTTTTTGATCCCTCATTAGTTCTTAGAGACAGCCACGTGAACTTTCCAAAGCTGAAAAACACATTTAACTCTGCTAAAAACCATCGAAAGGACTGTTTCATTTTCCTTGGCTTGTGCTGAGCACAGGCGAACAAAGGCACGTACCACAGTTCAGGTCGTTTCCACTCAGTGTTTTCCCTCAAATGCTTAACGGTATGCTGCAAATAAAAGAGCACTTTAGCTTAGCTGAAAATAAGAAATACACTCTAACAGGAGTGGATTTTTCAAGCACTTTTTCCAGATCAGGAGTGTGCCTGTAGCATTGACTCTTCTAAAATGAAGTTTGGGTGGATGGCTGATGCATTGTTGTGTATAGTTTTTAACAATGAAAGCATATCGCACCCGGTAAACTGGAAGTAAGTTTAACTAAAAGAGATAAAGATTTTCACAAGATAGGAATGATATGAATTGTGAAAACTTATTGAAATAAAGGAGCTGATGAGGTATGTGACTGTGAGGTGAGCTTTAAAAAAGTGAGGCAGCTTTTGTTGTAGCTGTCATCTTCTTAATCCGTGTTATTTTCTGCAGGCTCCATGTCATCTCTGGGCTCCAGTGGAGGCGGCTCCCTGCTGCAGGTTCCAGGAGCTCTGCCAGCCATCAGCCACGCTTCACTGGGGTCTGGACGCAGCTCAAGGCCAATGATCTGCCTCAGCACATCTCACAGCATCGACAGGCACTCCTCACACAGACTCAGCTCAGCCAACAGCATAGAAGGATACAGGTTTAGTCCAACTCACAGAGCCAAGAGACATAGACTGAACTCGGCTCACAGTATAGATGGATATAGATTCAGCCCAGCCCATCGAATCAATAGACACAGACTCAGCTCTGCTCACAGTATGGACGGATACAGGCTGAATCCGGATCACAGCACAGAGAGGCCGAAGCTCATGTCCAGCCACAGCATAGACAGGCATCCGTCGCTCAGACTGAGCCCCACGCACAGTGGCAGCAGACGTCCTTCTCTCTGGCTCAGCCCTGAGGACAGTTTAGACAGAAACAAGTTGAGCCCCTCCTACGTCCCTGACAGTTTTGCCACGAAGAGACCCGCATCCTTCCGCACTGCAAGCAGACAGTTAAGGAGACAGGTGTGTTTTTGTCACCTCTTCTCTCTTGATTATAGCAGAACAGGAGCATACTGCAAACCTCTCAAGTTAATCTTCAGTTAAACAAGCTTAACAATTTACCTTTGAATTGATTACACAAGCCAGGTGAGATTGAGGGATCTGGATACTGATTTTCATTTTAATTGCAATGAATCACAATAACAACAATAACACCTGGAATGGCAGCAAATCCATTGAAGACAACACAACAACAGGGGTGACCCCATAACTGAGAGGTTAGGGAGCACACCAAATAATCCAGTACCACAACAGCAAAGTTTACAACATTTGAAGTTGTGATGGAAACGTATTTATGATGAGCAGAAATGATCAAACTGTATTTTAGCATTCCATGTTTTGTTTACAACAGGCTGCATTTGCAACTTCTGATTGCAAACATAGTGTTTGTGCGTGTGTGTTGTCTCCGCAGGAGGCTGTGCGCCTCGACTCTCTGGATCAGAGCTCAGCCGACGATCTGGCGGAGCCCCACCTCACTGTGCCTGCAGCCTCTTCCACCCCAACACGGCAGCGATCGTCCAGCGTTCACACAGTGAAATATACACAGTCGCAGAGGGTCATCTCATGCAGGAGCCACAGCCGGAGCCACAGTGACACCACCGCACAAGAACACATACCTGAGCAGGCGGTCTGTGGCTCCCAGCCAGAAGCAGATTTTGAGAACACGCCTGCCAGCCAGCAGAGCTTGAAGGTGCCCAGCGGTGAATCCACCCTATCTGTTCCGCTCTGCAGCTCCAGAGCAGCCAGCCCCGTCTCTGGCTCAGCCCCTGCCCCACAGCCAGATGACGCTGACGTAGAGGTCAGCTGTATTAACAGTTCCGTTCACCCTCATTCACAACCTCCTGGCTCCTCGCACAAAAGTAGACACCTTACCCCAAGCCCTGGGGAGCACAGAAGCCGCATCAGCCATTCAGTGTCCCCGATTTCGGGCAGGAACAGGAAGCAGCGAATGAGCCCGCCGCCTGGGGAGGAGCCAGTTCCAGTGACAACCCAACTAACTGACAGCAGTGTTGAGCTGAGGAGGCGGACTCTGTCTTTTGACGCCACAAGCCCCTCTCCTAATCAGCCGGAGGGAAGTTCTGTAGAAGATTAAACAAACCCAGGGATGGGGTTGGTTATTCTCTACAGTGGAGGAGCCGAATGTGCTGCTTTAGCACAGGAGCAGGACGGGAGCCGTGGGCCTAAATGGGATTATACTCGTCTCCTGTCCCACCCTTTGCCTCGTGTGCTCAAAAGGTTTTCATAGGTTGTGTGAGCAGGACTCATTCAAACTGTGTGTGTACTGAGTGTGTATGTGTTCAAAGACTTGGACCCCTTTGTGCTATTTGCACATGAGATGCACACAAGAAGAAGTTTCCTTTTCTTCGCTCATAGTTCTAGCTTTAGTTCAGTCATAGAGTCACTTTGCAGCTATATTACTCAAACACTAACCTTCCCCTTGCTTGCTCTGCTTTTCCTTGGACCTCAAGCCTAGGTCAGAATACAAAAGTCACCAAGATGACATTTAATCACTTTTTCTTTTTGGTCAATAAAAAGACCAAATCCCAGGAATTTGCTTCTATTCATCTGCATGCAGCAGTGGGAGACTTCTTCAGCCATCCAAGTGCCTGATGGGGAAGTTCTGCATTTCTGAATGCGTGACCAGCAGAAAAGTCACTTGGATGAGTGATGAATTGTTCCTCCCTCCAAACACGCCGTGTCCAGATGAACAGAAGCAAATTCCCGGGATTTCCTTCCCTGGATTATTGAACATGATTTAAGACAAAAAGACCAAATGGATCTTCAGTTTAGTATGATTTTTGGAGCAATGGTTCCAAACTCATTTAGGTTCCTAGGCTTCATACAGCCGGTTTTATCACACACACACCAACAACACCTCAAAATGCTCCCCCTTACTTATTTATTAAACCACCTGTTTCATCACCTGTTTACAGAACAGGTGATGAAAAATGGTTAGAAAAATAAGTGTGAATTCAGCAGTATGTTGAACTCCTCGACCTTATTTAGGAATGGTACAGCGAGAAAGCTGCAAAACTAACAATTCAGACCTCTGGCTCAGGTGAGTTCGGTAAACCCCCTTGCAGCATTTTTACTTGAAAATTCATCCATCAGTTATTAATATCAAGAGCTGCCGATCGTTTTCTTTTGACTAACCCTTTGATCAACAAGCTGTTTCGGCTCTCGTTCAGTGAATAAGGTTTGATGATTTTTCTAATTTGTAGACCGGTACCTTAATAGAATCCCCCACTTTGTTCTTTGCGGTGCACAAAATACAGTTTGTTTACAAATGTGGTTTTAAGTAGTAGAATTACAAAACCTAATTTTTAAAAAAGAAAACATTCTCAATTTGTAGCTGAACACCTACGGTATCTAGATGGTGCAGGCAAAATGCCATTTTATAAGAGACTTATACCTCCAAAACAGTAATAATTAAACTTGTACAGCAGCTTGTTGAATATATCATAATAAGAATTTTATATTAAAGGGAGTTTTTGATTTTGAATACGATTCATCTCCTGTTTCTTTCATACATCATGACCTACAGTCAACTTCTGGGCGTTGCCTGGTTGCTCACAGGCTGAGAAAACCTTGATATCTTGTTGATTTTTCGCCTGTATGCACCCATCCCTGACAGTTTGAAAAATCAATCTGCTCTTTGAACCTTTAAGTTAAACTCATGTAGTGTGACCTAGGCCTTAGTAGTTTCTACCTCGCTTTTCCCGATCCCACCCACTCAAAACATTCAGTCAGCTCAGTTTTCTCACTCCCCTCCACGTCCCCACGCTCTCCGTCTTAGTATTCTCAGGGTAGAGGTAGTTCAGACACAGCTGAGTGTGACGCCTGTGATTGGAGCTCTGAAGAGTTAGAGTGCCCTCTGCTGGCCCCTGTCTTCTTATATTTGAAGAGTTATACTGTACAGGTGCACGGTTATGATTCAGACAGACGCTGATGTAAAGAAGGGCTTATTCAGGCGATAATACGTATGAGAGTCTATTTTATTAACACAGTAAGGATGATATGAGAACTACAAAGGTGAATTTATACACTTTTGAATGTCAATTTATCTGCTGTGACGATGATGAGGATGGATGATTGGGGGGGGGGGTCAGTGTTACGGGATGCCAGTTATAATGATAACTCTGGATGATGCAAATGTTCTTAAAGTCGTATAATGTTCCTGCATATTTATGGAAGCAGGGAAAGACACAAAGAAAGGAGATGATTGGACAGTGCTGGAATAAAACCACTTCCTGTCTGACTTTTGACTCCCTAACCTTTCTTCTAACTCTGCCCTTTCCTCCTATGCAAAGACGGAAAAAAAAAAAAGAAAACCCACAGTGAAAGGATTTGCAGTCTTCAACACGTGCCTCCTAATCTAAAAATAAAGATAACATACAGCAGCTGCCTGCTGCTGCTAATGAATTCAACCACTCTAATTATGGCCTTCTTCCAGCAAATGGTAATTACTATGCTAGCACATCCTTGGATCTTAGTCGCAACGCATGATTATTTTAAAAAAGCATATCTTGTATTGCAGGAAGCAAATAAGTTATTTAAAGATAATGGGAACAAAGGCAGACTCTGGCGGCGGTAGTAGATAGATTTTATTTTCAAATACCACTTCAGCATATCACAATAAAATATTGAATCACATGAATATTTCACACTAAAACACTATAGCATACAAAATGCATTAAGCAGTCCTGCCTTTATTCCCCTGCTAAGAAAATGTAGTATTTTCTCCAAGTTCTGCCTGGCCTCACTCTTTTTGCTCACAATCTATTGGTCATACGGACTCTCTGTCTGACACTCAGCCAATGGGAACTCATGTGTCAGCACGGCAGCTTGTGATTGGTCAGGCCGACTGTAGGCAAAGACAGCTACACAGCTTCCCCGTCCTCCATATTTCCTTCCCCAAGTATCTGTTAATAAGGCAGATGGAGCATCATCACTGCATCTACATCTATTTTAATCTGCACTTCACCATATGAACATGCAGTCGAGGTGTGAGCGTGTGTTGTCCGGGTGTATGTACATGTGTTTCCAAGTGTGTTTGTGTGTGTGTGTGTGTTTATCTGTTTCCAGGTGTGAGGGAGAGTACAGCTGTGTTTGCGTGCGCCGGTATCTGTGTGTGCATGAGCAGAAGACGGTATTCTTGACACAGTTACAAATAACTAAGCTGAGCCAGCAGTTGCCATGGTGATAATAGATCACGCCTCACATGACCCAAAATCCTGCCAATCCCAGGAGAGGATGGAGAAACCACTCAACAGCGAGGCAGGAAGTTGTCCATGTCGTGTGCATCTCCTCTTTCTCTCGCTGAGTGTGTCTCTAGAAGGCAGGAGCCAAGGGTCTCTGCTGCGTTAGTTTCTGGGGGTCCAGGGTTTCAGTGAAGGGCGGGGCTTGATAGGGATTTGTGGTCACTATGGTGGCACCGTTGGCGATAGGGTACGGTGTAGCTCGAGTGTTGCTAGGCGCGGGATCCAGGTGTTGCCAGGTGAATAAGTTTGAGTTACTGCCAGTTAAGAAGCGTCTCAGCGCACTCAGCGTCAGCACCGCCTGTTAGTAACACACACACACACACATACACACACACACAGACACTGTTAATTACACGCTGATTAACAGCACATATTTAGAGAAGCCTGCAGATGTGCACAGTTTGGTTAAAAATGCAGCGACAAAAAATGGACAAAGGAAGCGAGAAGCATTGTGCTTCTGCACATTTGGGAGACTCATAGCGTAGATTTGTTTCTACCTTTTCCATTATGCAGTTTGAGAGTGTTCGGAGAAATAACTGCACAATGTGTCAATACAAAGACATGGACCTGCAGGGCTGAAAATTAAGTTAACATTAAAGTCTCAAAATAAATGCAGTTCCTTGAGTGGCCACTTGAGGCTTGCTCCAAGAGTGAGTCGGTTCTCATAGAGTCCAGCGTTAAAATGTCCAACTTTACAGCTGGATTTAAGAAATAAATGTTTAAAGGTGTTGGAGCATGTGCAGTGCAACCTTATACCACAACAGAACATAACATGACTGGGTTGATTGGTTGGTTGGTTACTGCCAATATTACATTAGTTTATGTTAGCTAACTAATGACAGAACTGATAACTCAGTGGAATACAAGGACACTAAAATGAAAAAGCAGCATAAGGGTGTCACAACCAACCAACCAACCCAGTGATGTCACCTTCTGTACTGGCACAAGAAGACACTACACATCCTCTAAAAACTTTAACTTTAAACTCTTATTTCTTAAACACAACTTCACAGACATGGTTAAATATGGAACAGTTTTTAGAGCAGGGCTCTATGGTGTAAATTAGCCTTTTTATACATACTGTTATGTTGTTACATACATACACTTTAATTACAGTAGTGTTAGGCTTCCTGTCACTCAGAGGGTGGAAAGGGTTAATCAGGTTCTCACATCCAGCAAGGTGCTACACTGGACAAACAACTCATCACCAGTAACAAAACGGAAAATCAATCCATCCATCCATTCATCCATCCATCCATCCATCCATCCATCCATCATCCATCCATCCATCCATCCATCTATCCATCCATCCATCCCTCCATCCATCCATCCTCTTCCTCTTATCCAGTTCAGGGTTGCGTTGGGGCCAAAGCGAGTCCCAGCTGTCATAGGACTGTCATGAAAAATATTTGCTACCATAACAACAATCCAAAGCACTGAAATCCCTCCTTGTTATATTATACGCTACTATGCATCTGATAAAGACTTAAGATAGACACTAGACTGTATATCATCATCTCACACAGACCCTCTTTGGTCACAAGGCTATATGCTGATATAACTGCTTTCAAACACATGCTTTCTGTTAAAAATATGACATTTTGAAGCCCAAACAACTATAAGGTGTCACTTCCTAATCATGTTTAACAAGTAAAGCCCTCCAGAGAGTAGCTCCAGTCAAAAGACGACTGTACCATTGACATTAATATTTGCTATCTACTACCAACCCTCTGCTGGGGAAAAAGTGAGTTGTTCTCAAATTACCTGTAAAAAAAAAAAAGACTTTACAGACTAAAAAAGTGAAACCAATATTTTATAACATACTGTACTTCCGTGACACGATCACAGCTTATCTGCTGAAGGTGAGATGAATAGGTTTGGTGTTAAGCTAGTTTTAACAGGGTCTATTGAGTCATCGGGGGATAATAAATGAGCCGACGCTCACTTGAAAAATATTCTGGCAGTGCAGTTCTCAGCAGGGAGATGCTTTTTCAGCAAAGTCACACACTCACACACACGGTTAAATAAGCACTGACGCCTGGAAGCTGCCCAGGTCAACCGAGTGTGTGAGAGCGTTAAACTTGAGCGAGGGCTGGGGGGGTCGTGGGCAGCAGCTGCTTGACCTCCATGAAGGAAATGCTCTTAAATGTGTTCATAGTCAGCAGACACTGATAACCCTGAAAACACACACACACACACACACACACAGGTGATCAGATATCAGCTGACGACGAGAACGACCGCAGACTCACAGACGTGCAAAACACAGCGAGGCATCGTGAATCACCAGGTATGAGCATACACACCCAGCTGAGGACGGAAAAGAAGCAGAATGCGATGGTGGCTCTGGCGGCGTCGGACCCCTGTGCCAACGGCAGCTCCTTTGGAGAGGTCGCCTGCCACTGATTGGCCAGAAAACAGAAGCTGACAAACCACAGGAAGCAGGCCAGACCTTTGAGGAGGGAAAAACAGGACATTTAGATGCAGGGTCACTTCATGATTACAAGTTTTCCTTCTCAGTTTCCAGTCTATTTGAGAACCTCTCTTTTACATGTTAAAAAGAGATTTTTTTTCCTTGAGTTTTATTTTATTCCTTTGACTTTTTCAGCTTCTTTGCTTCAGATACAGATAACAGACACAGAGAACATTGTTTCAGTCGCTGAATTCAGTTCTGCGGGGTTATGTTTTGTACAGCACTGCTCACAGTAAACATGATATCTGGTTAACAGTTTTAGTTGTGCATTATTAGCATGCTGACATTTGCTAATTAGCACTAAATACAGTGTTAGCTTTTTCATAAATGAGTGTACTGGATAGGCTGAAACTGTGTACTAATGATGCCTCTCAGTGGAATGAATCACCAGTTATTACAATTTATCCTCAGGGGAACCTGAATATGTGTTAAATTTAAGGGTTACTGGCTGTTTCACTTAAAACCACCAAGGTGAACTTCATGCTCTTGCTAAAAAAAGTTGCAAGTCACCAAAATGGGTGGCATGTTTCCTTTAAAAAGAAAAACTGCATCCACTCACGACTCTAAGGTTCCTTTTTATACTTCTGCTTCTGATCTACATGAACTAAAGTCAATGCCTGTGTGACGTCTAGAACACATGAACGCACAAAAACTGAGTCAAATGCTTATGGGCCTAGCTCTACATCATGTCACTGTATTTGTTCAGCAGCAGCAGGCCGTGACATTGGAGTACCAGAAAAGACGAGATCCAGCAGGACCGCACGTTTCCTGTCCCTGACGCTGCTGATGCTGGGAAAGTAAGCATCCAGGATGAGAAAAAAGACGGTGCCGAGGAAACAGGCCACACCCACGGTGACGCCGAAGTTACAGGCATCAGCGTTGTTGTTGAAGACGCAGAGCAAACGCTCGCTGCCAATGTTGATGTAGCCCTCGTTCACAATGCAGCTGAACACCACGATGGAGAAGACCTGCAGGGAGAGGCACATTGGCTGGTTTATTACCTGACATGCAGAAGAGAATTAACTCACACTGGTGTACCAACTCCATTCATTCCTGTGGTTGAGAGCCCAGAAAAGCTTGAGACACAAATTTATTCTTCTCTTCCATAGTTAGGTGAGACTTTAAAAGGGTTATTTCACCCAAATTACAATAAAAAAAAAAAGAAGCACTTTTCAGAGTTATTTCCCACATACTTAAATTTCATCAGGTTTAATAAAGCTGACACTAAGACATTATTAAATCATTTTTGCTAAGATTTTACTATTTCAATTTCCATTTCTAGGAAAAGCTGAAAAGCTGCACCTTTCTGAGCTCCAATTTCCCACTTACTTCTTTAGCAACACTCTGATATAAAAGGTAACACGGAAATGATGTGAAGATTATACCGAGTAATAAGAACGGGATTTACCTCAAAGAAGACTCACTGAGGTTTGGTTTCTCAAATGAATAATAATTACTCTTTTATTTGAAAACCACAAATTGAATCTGTTGCCAGAGACAGATTAAATACTGGTATTTGATAAAATAAAAAAAAATGCAACCTTGTTTAAGAAATCAGTAGCCAAATATTAGGAGCCACCTTAAAATCATTTTAAATTACAGACAGATTCATGTGTGGTCTTTACTGGTTCCAGCTACACCACTGTAAGTAACTGGTTTTGTGTGATTGTAATTGGCTTAATGTGTTACTTCATTAAATGGGTGCTAATTAGACAAGCTGAAGATAATAATGGGTGGATGGATCAGAGGGTGGATGTACAGAGGGAAGCAACACTGCCAAGCTGACCTGTGATGTTGAACTGAATTATGAACGATACAAACACAGGGACGGATGACTGGTGTGCTTTGGTAACTGGCTCTGCTTCTTTTACTGTCCTGTGCTCATTAAATGCTGTATGGTGACTCACAGCATCACAGCACAGCGAAAACAGAGGTGTTACGTTCTGGTTGGGAGGCATTTTATCCCTGAGCCTTCACATTAGCCCCATCTAGACACAAAGAGGCAGCCCCCCTAGCCTTCTGTGCCAGAAGCTGAAATCATATGTGAGACTCCCATTTGCGCTGTAAAAGCTCGCATTCAAAGACACTCAACATCTTGCTAAACAATAGCACGCTGATTTAAAATGCAGACCTTAGTGGATAAAAGACGCTCGGAGATGTGAGCAAATCGGAGAGACCCAGACAATATGAATGGGACAGAGACAGAGAGGGGGGCTTGCAGGTAGGCCCATCCATTGATTAAGATACCCACACAGTGCAGAGGAGGCTTACCCACGAAAGCAGTCTGAGGATAGTGCGGGGATGCGTGAAGAAGGCAACCGGATCGAAAGCGACGCTTCCGGCCTTCCCGGCGCCGTACGCGCCCGCTGGTTGCATCCCGCCGGATTTCAGGTGCCTGACTCCCGCTGAGAGAACGAGACGAGTCGGTGTGAGCTGCGCGGAGCGGCGTCCTCCTCCTCCAGCCTCCGTGTGAAGTCACAGCGCGTCACCGAGAGCACATCACGGGCTGCAGCAAAAATAATACTCACTGTGACTTCAGTTTAACACCTCGTGGTTTCTAGATGTCAGTTTTGTTTACCTGCAATATGATATTCTAACTTAAATATCATCGTGTAATTGATTTATGGCTCAAATATGTCATTGTTATTGTTAACTGCTGTCTCGGTGCAATCATTATGTTTACCTTGTTAAAAAACAAAACAAGGGGGAAAACCCCCCAAAAATATTTATTCAAAAATGTTATAAATCAAATATAAATACATCAACAAATCAAATAATAGCCGTACAATTTAAAAATAGTTGATATTCAAAATCTAAGGGTGAGCAGTATCACAGCACACACTAAGTTGGGATACATGGACTCCTACACCATCAGGAGCTGAGCAACGAGAGTCGGCGCACAGGCACCAATCAGCATTTCCAGTATAAAAGCATCCTAAATTTCAGGACAATAACTTCTAATTCATCTCCAGAAAACTTTCCTTGTGACATTTCCATGAAACATTTGGCAACAGCTTCATTTTCCATCATGATAATGCTCCCAAACACACTGCCAGTGCAGTAAACTCATACCTGGATAGAAAAAACACAAAGTGGAACACTATCAGTCATGAATTGGCCTCCCCAGAGCCCCGAGCTCAACATTATGGAAGCAGTGTGGGATCATCCTGACAGAGAACAGAAGAAAAGGCCGCAAACATCCAAAGAAGAGCTTTGAATGTCCTTCAAAAAACCTGAAGACTTCTTAAAGAAATGAGAAGAACGCTGCCTGAGAGAGTTTGCCCACAGTTTCATTACTGTTTTTGTGGAAGGTGGTCTGTTATTCTGTCGCACTCTTTAGTTGTATACACACATCTTGTTTTAATATTTAACCCTTAGCATATAAACTGTCATTAAATATCAAATGTGATGTTTTGTTTTGATAATTTAATGCAGGAAATGTAAAAGAATAAAACTTTTTTAAAAAACAAACATCTAAAGTGCAGAATATTATTATTACAATTACTCTATATTAAATTATAGTGTTCTGCAGATTCATTGTAGCTTACATGACCTTAGGCCACCATAAAAAAAAGACGATAAAAACTTAGAGAATTAAAATAAATAAATTCAAGTCTTATGGTTTTTTTAACTGAAAACTTTATTTGAATAGCTCAGGTGAGCATGCTTGAAACGTACAGGCTAAAATGTGTGACTGACACACACACACATACGCATACGCACTCACACACACACCACACACACACACACACACACACACGCACACACACACACACACACACACACACAGTAGTCTCTTTGTTCTTGTATTAAAGCTCATCTTTGGATTTGTTGGCTCTTTTTGCCTCCTCAGC
>VUQK01038782.1:0-45756 GCA_015106715.1 Bujurquina vittata | reverse complement strand
TGTTAGGAACCGATAGGGATAAAGAAAGAGAGAGGATTTGTACACACACACACACACACACACTTCTGTGGGGACTACAGCAAATACATCCACTCACTACTGTCAGAGTATTATTGTTCGCAGGTGCTGATATTTGATAGAAAAATAAAGTGTCTGGAAAAAAACACCATACTTCATGTACTGGTCATATACGCTGTACATTACATGATACGATACAATACAGCTGTTACACAGAATGCTTAAAAGCACTTCAGCGGGCTGCCGGGGCTGGTTCATGAGCAAGGAGATAAATACTAACGGAGTTTCTCGAATTCACAACGATTCTTTCAGTACGCCGTCACCTGCATCCTATCAGTCGCCCGTGAGCTTCCATCGGAGTGACAGAAACCACTTTTAAATTTTTTTTTTTCTCAAACTATAAAAGATGAATCTATTAGCCCATCTGAAGGTCTTAGAAAAACACTTCCCGCATGCTTGCTTGTGTTGCAAGACTCGCCGTTGCCTCTGCTGGTAACAGCGAAACACATCAGAAGCTGAGTGCTGGTTGCCATGCCACTTCTGGAAGAACCACTCTGTATGCTTTGCCCAAATGAAAAAACACTCAGTGTGGCTAAATGTGGGCTTCACCTGAGCAGAAAAACTCAGCGACTGTGACAGCGGGATGCAGAATGCTGGAGGAGGCAGCTGTCTGATGTTATTATTTAACCCTGCAAGTCACTCAGGCTTCATTTCCCCGATGACCAGCTAGCTGTCTGGCAGGAAACACTTCATCGTTAAAATAATCTTGTTTTGAGGGACGCAAGTGAACATTCGCTTCTCAAAATCCAATAACACGAGCCCCATGAAGCCTCGATGCACGGGGGACTAAAACGTTACAATCTAACCAGAATATTAGAAACATTTGTTACTTTGCTGCTGTGCAGCTGCTCGTGCAGCAAACGGAGCCCTTCTAAGGTCGAGTTAATGAATACAGTACATTAGCTACAACTGCGCAACCTGAGGCAACGGGACTACATCTGGCTGTAATCACTAACACGGTAGATTTGTCTCATTGTCATTACTGCTGTGTCAGTGAGCAGTCAGTCTCAGGGTGGCTGTGCCTCAGTTGTCCTTAGCCAGGTAACCCATGTGAGCATTAGTGAGGAAGTCACAGGTGGGGATGCTACTGAGGGCCTGGTGGATGTTCGTGGCTGTGATCTCTCTAGGTGACCTGCAAACACAAACGCAACCATGATGTGGCTTAAAGAGCACATCTTTGAGTCTGGGGCGCTCCTCTGGCGATGGGTGACTCCGTTTTTTCAAAGGCTAATATAGAACAATAGTGCATCCAGCCACTCGAGCACCATCCAGCATAATAATGTTTTAGTCATTTTTGTGGTATAAAGTTTTAAAAAAATAATAAGGAAAAACTTCATATTAACATTTGTTTCTAAAACATTTTTAGAAATTGCTTCTCTAGAGAGTTTTATTCTACTCTTCCTATTTTTTTCTAATATTGCTGATCTGGATACCAAACTGATATGTTGGAAAAGCCCCAAATATAAATAATAAAGTGAAAAGTGGAGCTTTAAAGCAGGTTGCATGTTAGAGAGGACAAAAAAAAGACGGCTGACCTGTTTGGAGGGGATTTGGCGTAGGCCCCAGCCAGAGCTTCTCTCAGGATGTCACTGCCAAACTGTTCTGTAGCCTGCAGTGTAAAGACACGCACACACACAAACACACACAGTGATTAGTAGTCACAAAGAAACCCACTATCTCCTACAGCAGGAGGTGAAACATTGTATATTCATGATTCCGGTCTAAACTGTTCTTCAGCTATTTTTCATGAGCTGCTGCTTCTGCACAGTGACCAACCTTTAGAATCATGGCTTCGATTACTGGAGCAAACACATTCTTCTCCACCTCCACGGGCTGGAAGGGTACCCCGATCTGAAAGAGACAGAGGGTCTGTCTTATAAAAAAGGGGAACGCAGTGCACCTTCTTTTCATTATTTGCTAAAAGTTGCAGAAAGCACTGATGGAATTCAGCCATTTTTCTAAAAAGCCAGAGAGGTTCCCGACCTGTTGACCTGCTTCACTGACAAACTGTTCGGACAGGCTGGCACCCAGGAAGAATTTGGGCTCCACGTCAGCTTCCTGCTCCTCCTCTTTGACCTTTAGCTTCTGGCAGGCAGGGGTCACCGTGATGATGTCAACTATTTCATCGTCTGCCTCCTCTGGTTCAGTCTTCAGCAGAGCTTGCATCTGCTCCAGTCGCAGCATCAGCTCCTCGCTGCTACTTAGGGTCGACGGGCACTCTGCAGGAACATTCGCATGTACCTTCATTTAACACATCATTTCACAAGCTGCAGCCTCAGCAGAAACAGCAACTGCTTCTAGATTTCTCTCCGGTTACAAATTCTTGCTGCGTGGCCGTGCGTTTAAAGCAAGACTGAGAAATGTGAAGGAGGGATTTTGTAAGACGTTTGCTCATTTTACCAGTTCAACAACGCGACAAGTACAAATGAAGATATTCGCGCTGAGAGACGCACGTAGAACACAAACACGGAGCCAGACAACATCGTGTTGTTTGGCTCAGTGAGCTAAAGAGCCTCGTCATCCATCCTTTAGAGACAAAAGATGGAATTAATGAGAGCTCCCTGTGAATTAAACAATGCGGCAGAACAAAAGCACTGAGGCTGCACACTGGCCGCCCTCACACACAACTGGTTTGCAAACCCATTACTAGAGGCGCTGGTAGCTGCAGAAACAGTACACCCACACATGCAACCACTGACGCAAAAATATTGATCCGCCTGAAGCTGCAACAAGACCGAGTAAAAGCCACACCAAATCCACAAACAGGCCCAAACTCACCAGGCTCATTATCGATTTGAGTGAGAATGTCCTCGATGGACTCGTCGTCGTTCTTTTGTTGGGGCTCAGGGTCAGGCGGCGTGTAGCCCCTCTGCCGGCACCACTGCACCACCTCTCTGGTCTTTGGGGGAGTTAGGGCCTGGAGACGGGGCGAACGGTCCAACACGTCCTGGACGACCCGCTTCACTGCCACCGCTCGCTGAAGCTACAGAGGCCAAAACCAGCGATATGATGAAAGCGAGAAAGGCCCAACATTTAACATTTAACATTCAGCTCGCCATTTGCTCAGTGCTCTGGTGGTATGAGTAAGAGACATTGATCACGCCAGCTCTCTGTACTGAGGCCTTAATGAAGCCGTAGTGCAGCAGCAAGTATAACGTGGGGCTTTTTAATCCTTATATCGGGAAAAGACACAACTTTATGAAAAAAATGTAATCAGAGTTTATTGCAACTTCTGCCGAGGTTTGTGCAGACATGTGACCACTAACAACGTGATGGTGATTTGTGACAATCATGGTGACAATGTAGAATCAAGCTAATAAGGCCCCAGTCACACAGGCATAGAGACCGCTCCAGGACTATTTGACAACCACTGGCTGTGAGGGAGAAATAAGCATTCCCCGACTGGTTGAAAGTGGTTGCCTTCAGTTGCAGGGAAAATGATTGCTAAAGCCCCAGTCATGCAGGTCGACAGAGCAGTCAGTGACCACCTGTTGCAAAGGGAAAAGGGTGTATTCCTCTACCAGTTGGCAAAAACCTCCCTGTGATCTTTGGTTGCTGGCATATTGCTGTGGTCGTAGTGTGAATGGAAGTGACGGATTTGTTTGCAAATGCTGGCCGGCTACTCTCCGAGCCGCAGTGAAGCAGGAAAGTACAACACATGCCGGAAATGGAGACGTTCGCCTTCAAAGTAAAAGCTGCGCTTTTGGAAACAGCAGCGGCACTGTGGTACTTAAGTCATACTTTCTCAAGTTTTACTACAGCCTGGCTAGTAGTTAGCAAGTATTTATAGCAAATGTGTCAATCTGCCAGCAACCAAAGCAACCACTAACTAGGAGGTTTTCGGAGCAGCATCTTCTGTGCAACTGATTTTACCCAGCAAGAACCAGCAACCGGTGCCAACCAGTTGGGGAATACATGTTTCCTTAGCAACTGATAGTAGTATCACATCCGATATGGTGGAAAAATGGGAAACATCAATAGATGCTGTTTTTACATCCCAGTGAACACTGAAATTAAAGCAATGGCTGTCTTTCCATTCATTTGCACAGATGCTTAGTTTTGCTAGGCCTCAATAAATCCCTGGAAGTGTTACCAAGATACCTGCCAAACGGGAAGATCTGCATCTAGAAGGACTTTCAGTTCATTAGCAAATACACAGACTTGATGTGCAGAAAGACACTTTTTCTCCAATCCTGTACACACTACCTAATCTTCCCCCGTCCTCATAGTGTAGAATGATGTGTGATGAGTCCCCTGTCCTCTGAGTAAATTAGTGACCTGTAGATATAAATAACCCTGCCTTGGCTTGTCTGGGGTCCTTTTTATAGCCACAGAAAAAGAGAACAGACAGATATAGGTTGGCCTGTATAAGCTACTGATGTAGAGATGTCAGGAGACAACAGGCAGGAACCTAATAGAAAGACATGAGGCAAGCAGAAAGCTCTCTGAGTCAGGATGCAGCGTGAAGAGAGATTACACAGACAAAAAAAAAAGGCAGACGTTGCAAATTATCCCTCAGAGACACCCTCAAGCTGGAACCTGGAGAGCAAATGCTAGTAAGTGGGTGCTGTCACCTTCAGACTGGATTAAATTAAACTTTCATGTGAGAAATGAAAAACATGCAATCCTACTTTCTCTTTTTTGAAATCCAGCTCAAAAGCTTTTAGAAAACAGCCACAAAACATACGACAAAACCATTAAAGCATTTGGATAAAAAAACCCTGTAAATTATAGCATGATCCTTTCCAGCCCTTTCCCCCCAAAGCAAAACAAAAATACACAATAAATGCAGATCTCTGTTTTATCAGCAGTGTGACTACAGTGAGGCTTCATGATTGAAAGCACAGATGCTGCCCGTCTCTGAATTTAAATTTGCATCATCAAAGAAACAAAGAAAAACTAAAAGTCACCTCTGATGCTCTGCGCTTGCCAATATTCCAGGAATAATACTGTTCTGTTGAAGAGGCACAAAATGGATGGGAGTCTTCGGCTAAAGAAGGAAGCAGAAATAAACCAGTGTGTCAAACGCTTAGGCAGCTCTTTGCTTATGTGCCTCAAATGGAAAACAAGTTCACTTACTCTTATCTGGCACAATTAGAGGGAACTTCTTCACCACGGCTGTCAGCAGCTGCATCATGGTTTCTACATGCTCAGTGCTGAGGAGAAGCCAATCACAGATGATCATCAGATGATCCCAAGAACCTTTTATGTACATAAATGTATGCGATTGCAGCAGGTCCCTGTCCTTACTTGATGAGGTCGTGCGATGAGTTTTCCGTCCCTTGCTCCTGTTTGACGGTGGCAGCTGCAGAGGAAACGTGGACAGAAGAAGTGGGGGCAGGAGCAGTTACCGGGGGTGATGGACCAGCTGTGACAGCAGTGCAAGCACCTGGCTCTGTCTTCACTGTGGCAGAGAGACAGAAAACAGTGTTAGAGAAGATTCGAGTTTATTCAAAACGTTCATCACATATTAACAGATTTAAATTTTAATTTCAATACTCTCAGAGCGCAAAGTTTTCTGTGTTTGGATTAAACACAAATGCGTTTATATTTTTTTAACATAGCGTATGCTGCTCAATTGCAACAAAATGTGCTTCTAAGTAAAAAATAATAACATTATACCCAAACAAAGAGAGTGGAATTTGGGAGTAAACGTGGTAAAGAAGAGGAGAGCAGGCTGAGTGAGGATGAACCCCTCTCACCTTGTGCCAGAGGCAGGGCAAGGGAGGGGGAGGCCTGGCGGGCAGGACTTGGGGAGGTTCCAGCTCCAGGTGCTCCAGGGGTGGTGGAAGAGGAAGAGGAGGAAGGAGTACTGGAGACTGGGCCCTTTGACACTACTATAAACAGAGTAAAACACACAGGAATGGATCGTGGGCCATTAGGTACACAAGTTTAACAGTGGATGAAAAATGTGAGGGGGGGAAGATGGGTGTAACAGGAGCTGTTCTAAGAGAAACAATGAAAATCTGTGCATTGGAGCGTGGCCCAAATAAATCCTTCTGTAGTCATTTAACGGGGAACACAAACTCAGTTTAGAGAGTAAATAAACTGTTAGTAGTCTCACACTGCAGATCATAACGAAAACAACTTCACTTTACTTTAAGATTCATCCTCAGAAACTTATTAAAAAAATATGTGGGACACCAACAAAAACAACAATGTATTTGCAGCAGCTTGTTTTATCACGGAGGACTCCGTTTCTCAACCTAGAGTTCACACTGGTTGTCTTTACTGTAACAAAAGACACCTCACCTTTCCCGACAGGCATGAAGATGGTCTGCAGACCACTGGACCCAGTTCCAACCCCCAGCTGCTTGAGCTGGTTGGCAGGAATGGTTAAAACGGTCTGCAGAGAGCTGGAACCTCCAGAGTGGATCTTCAGCATACCTGGACAAAACAAAAACAAAGATCCTCTCTTTGTTCAGGTAATGTGTACCCATTCAACCCAACAGCTGATGTAGAACGAGGCTTCTTTCTGCCTACCCGAGAGAGAAGCACCCGTTTTTCCTCCAGTGGCTGCCGCCCCGCTGACTAACGAAGCTGCAGAAACCAGCGACGTGCCACTGCTTTTGGGCACACCCACCACACTACCCACCCCCACACCTTTGGACATGCTGATGACGGGCATATTGGTGATCCCCTTTGCACCTGTTACTACAGCACCAGCTGAACCTCCAGCAGTCTTGGCGATCGCGGCAGGGTTTCCGGCACCCTTGACCAAGGAGGCCACCGCCGCCTTGGACAGGCCGCCGCCAGCAGCGGCGCTGGTGTTCTTCGCTGCGCTGATCACTGCAGCTTGGTTGGCTGCCACCAGCAGTGAGTGGTGCTGAGAAGCAGACTTCCCACCATCAACGGCCTGCATAGACACATGGAATCACAGAAATCAAACAAACACTGGACTTTTTAAATATTTTATTGTTTCTTCTAATCAGCTAATCAAAGTGCAGCATAGGTTGAAGTGCTCTGTTTTAATGCTGCACGTCTAAATGTCATGGTGCCATGAAACAACACATGAACATCTCAAGGTTAAAATGAATGACAAACCTGTAAACTAATTAAAAATATTCTATTTACAAATCACTTATTTATATAGTTAACAAAGTGAGGAATAAAAACACATGTTGCTTATCTGCAGTTAAATGACAGTGAATGTGTTCATTAATATTAAAAACATCAGAGTCCATTTAAGTCTATTTTCAAAAACACTGTGGAGAAGATTGCTGTGGCTGTGCTTAGAATGGAGTAACTGTTTATCCTGGTGATGTTTGTTTTCTAGTGGCTTGCAGCTCTCAGAGTACACTGTGCTCATCAGGTCACTGGTTTTATGGAATTCTCAGAGACAAAAGAGTCCATTTTTCCTCACAGAGTCCTCAGAAAGAGCAGTTCCCTCTCTGGCTTGCATTGTTGGGGCCTCCAGTAAGTCTTTTTGTATGTTGCAATTTCTCAGGTTTATGACTCCTAGCTGCTGACTCTAAAGATGGAATGCTTATGAAAATACACAGCAGCGTGCCCACACATGCGAGCTCCTGCACTCACACTGGATCATTGCTGTTTTCTGTGTATCCTTATTGCAGCGCAAATAGTGCTTCTCTTTTGTCTTTTATGCCACTTTTACATTAGTGGGGAAAATCTTTTCAGTTCTCGCAAACTCAGGGTATATCTGGTATTATATATAATACCAGATTTAGATGTGTGGGAGATCTAGTGTCATTAAAAGCAATACAAAAATAAAAAAAAAATGGTTTGCAATCTGAAACAAATACAGCTCTTTGGTTCAATGTGACTCTTATAAAGGAACAGCTGCCATGCAGAATAAAAGAGATGAACATAAAATCTGCAAAACTTGCCTGCTGTTGGCTCGCACTACTGACAGAGCCAGGGGTGGAGCTGGCAGCAGTGATGACGCCACCTGTCATCCTCAATGTGGTGGTGCCTGGCTTGGACAAGTGTCCTGCTCCCGCTGCTGTTACCGTTTTAACGGAGCCGTCAGATAACTTCACCTGTGCACCATGGGAGCTGCCCACCACCTATCAATCAGAGGAAGCGCAATTACCCACTTATAACAGCAACAACAGCCCACATGCAGAACGCTGAAGCTGTCAAGGAGGTGACGATTCACAGGAAAATTAAATCAAAGTTTCACAAAGATACACACTCACATATTCTGTTTGATGCATTTCCACTAAAAACCTCAATAAATGTTCCACAGTAGCTATTGTGACACTAAATAGTGGGTAAACACTCTCACAGGTGTTACCAATGACATTACTAAGCCTTGCTGCCCTTCAGGCACCGACCTTTAATTGTTGCAGTTAGTAAGACCTGTGTTTAAAAACTACTTCATATGACAATGGCTGCCATTTTCACAAAAAAAGAACACAAACAGCACTATTGCAGTCTTACTGAAATTCTGCAGTCAGTTTTTACGAAATGAAAACTGGTATGATAGCGTTATATAAAGTGAGACTGATTAAAATGCATGAGGGGACTTGTCCACCTCCAGTTCAGCAGCACATGGGAGAATCAGGTGCTTCCACCAGCAGCAGCCGGGACAGGTCGTTCCCTGTTGCAGCTCATTCAAATGTTGGGTGAAACCAGCGAAAAACTGACTACACTCATATATACTGTTTGAGAGTCATGTTAGAACAGACTAATGTAATACCAGGGTAATGGCCACAGACGCTATAAAACATGGGTGTAGTTTCTTGGTTGGAAAAATAAAGCCAATGTGGAAGTGCCATCAACCTGCATTCTATCTGAAGGCCACCAGATGGCGACAGCTGTGGTTGCAGAAATGCCTCTGAAGTCTACGGGAAAACGTCTTTCTGGCTTGATCTCAGTAAACGCTTTCCTGCTGAGTTTATGGGATCTGTGACTGAGTGACTGGGTCAGACCCACCCTTCCTTGTTGCTTCCGTTTACTTTGTTAAAACCAAGATGAAACCAAGTGAAATCTTTAATCTTGGGGCTTACAAACAAGGCTTCATAAACCAGCGGATGAAAACACGGTAGCTACACGGCTCCACCATTTATACTCTCTGTTTGGAGCTGTGCTGAACTGATGCCCCTAGATATTATATATAGAAAAAAGATCATTGAGAAAGGCCGTGTCCAGCACAAATTGTGTTGCAGACAGATTTATTACTAGGGTAAAAACTATTGATTAAAGAGGAGACATGGTCTATACAAACTCTCCCTGTTGGTATTTGAGACACTTTGAAAAACTTGATGACATTCTCATTTAATGTTTTTTATTTATTTTAAAACACATAAAATACACACAAAAAAACCAAAGTCAAAATAAAACAAACAAATATTTCCTCACATTTTTTAAGATCCTGCATCACCTCCTTTAGCTACTGAGTCCAACTTAGAGGGTGAGGGTTTCTCTAATTCAGAGGAATCAATCTCCAAACCATCAAGGTGACAGATTTTGTTATTTTGATTTTAATGCCAGACAGATTCTGGTTACTCTCTCCCAAAACACCAAATATGGCTACAAATAGATCAGGTTGGATGGTCATATCAAAACTGTCGGACAGCGTTTTAAAAACTGAAAGTTTTTCCATCACTTCTCAAATCTGAGATATGAAAAGATAATTGTAATTTGGAGGTAAGTTGATAGAGGCAATTAGAGGAGTCACGCACGTCAATAAGTAAAAATAATGTCTGAGGAAAAGAATAATGAATATTTCAAAGAGGAGTGTAAACGGGAAAATTGCTGCTGAGTAGGAACAGGAGTGCTGCCGAGCACCAAACGAGTGCTACAATCACAGAAGTGGAACACAAGACAATTAATGGCAACAATGTTTGTAGCTCTCAGCTGCATCAAAAGCAGACCATTAAAAGAATCAACTGAGAAACTGCAGTAACTACAATACCCTCCATTAGTATTACATGTTGCAAAGGTTAAAGTAAAGTTCTGGCCACAGAAGTGCCCCACACTGACCTGAGCCAGGATGGCTGCCTTCTGCCCAGCTGTCACCCTAATAGCCTGCTGGGTAACAGTCGCGGAAGATGATGCTGCATGTCCTGCTGAACTCGAACTCCCCTGCTTCCCCGAACCTTGAGCTGGCTGGCCAACCAGAAACGTACCCTGAGAAAAATAAACAAGAAAGTGGAGATAACATAGTTAGGTACACGAGTTTTTGAAAAAAATTCCACAATTTTTGTAATTTCTCCTCTGTACACCTCCACAGTGGACTTTAAATCAATACATGATTGAAGTGCAGACGTTCAGCTTGAATTCAAGGGGTCTGGCTGCTTGAAGGACATCATGGACATCACCAGATGCCGTGTTTCCTCCCTTCAGATGCTCTACTACGCCTTTACTGCAGCCACCTCCAGCTGCTGGTTGTTTGTAGGTCTCTCTGCATTCAGTTTGCCGTTAATAACTGAAGTTAGTTTATTCATCGTGACACAAACAAGGGAAAAGGCATCACCTGGGCATAAAACTACCTGTCAGTCAAATGTCCAATTACTTTTGAGCACCTGACGGAGCACTATGAACAAGAATGGCTCTACTTTCTAAAAAGCTCATGCACGCATGCTATTAGTGTTCACTGATGATGCGACTGCTGACAGAAGCAGCTATACTCTCTGCTCAGATTCAGACAAATGCTACAAAAGTGCTTCACTATACAAATGGATAATGACCCAAAGCATACAGCAACAGCAAACCAAGAGTTTCTCAAAGTAAAGACACGGGGAAGTCTTCACTGGCCAAGCCAGTCACCTAATGTCAACCCAACAGAGAAGGCTTTTCAGTTACTGAAGACAAAACTGAGGGCAGAGACCCACAAACAAGCAGCAACTGAAGGTGGCTGCAGTAAAGGCCTAGCAGAGCATCTCAACAGATGAAACACAGCATTTGGTGATTGCCAAACTCTTACAGACTGTATTACTTAGATTATATTCAAAGTCAGTTTCAGGTCAGCCTAGTGAAACCACCCATGATTATCAATGCTGATTTTATTACATCACCATTATTACACTTCATTTATTGATTGATATTACACTGCAATTATTGAGTACAAGATGACTATTTTGAGCAGCGAAATGCTTCCATTACTTTTTCATTTTTTATATATCATAATAGCTAATTGAATAGAAAATTCAATTAGCCCTCAAGGTCAATTGATCGTCTAGGTCCTAATTAGAATGTGGGTGCACGCGCTCTTTGGCTAATGAGAGAGACATGAAATTATACAGAGAGAGAAAAAAAAACACGTTCCACGAAGACTGATCACTCTTAGGAAAGCACGACCTAGAATCTGGAACACACACACACACACACACACACGCACTGAAGGCTAACAGCACAAACAGAGCTGTTTTTAGACTGATTGCACAATCAATGCTGGTATAGTAAATGTCTAGAAGTCGGGCTCAACCTCGATGAAAAAATCTGAGACAAATAATGACACTATCCTACAGACAACTTGAAAGATTCTGGCAAATAAATACGAGCACTCTAATAAACAAAGATGTGACACACAGACAGATATAAATGATTTCAAGCCAGCATGTGAATGCTTTTGTGTTTCGTATTATCGAGAAAACGTGGGTCTACCTACCTGTGGGGTCTGTTTAAGGATATAAGATGTGTAGGAGAGGTTGGAAGGTAGACTGCTTGAAGATGAAGGAGAGGAGGAGTTCTGAGAGCCCCCAGAGCCCACTGATGAGCTGTTCTGGGACTGCTGACCTAAATTACAGAAAGCCACATACAAATCAGTCTCATATCACATGAATAATCTTGTTATTCTGTAGACCAAAGAAACAAGAGTATCAGCTCTTCTGTTTCAAAAAGGGCAAAGGCATGACTGTGAAGCAGAGCGAGAGTATAATGTTGGTTTACTGTTGTGAAAGTCTTTAAGCAGGAAAAACAGATGACTATGACTGACTCACTGTCCAGCAGCAGCGCAGCAGCCAATATCTGTAACTGCCACCAGCATGCCTCGAGTTGTAGAGTCACTTCAGAAGTGAATTTCCTTTTCGAAACTTTGTTTTGGCTCCCGGCTCATCGAATTTCTTAATACAAATGTCTACAACTTGGAGGAAGGCATGAAAATGTCAGCGTGAAAGGCCTTTGCCTCGGATGCTAACCCCAAATACTGAGTCACCGACATTGCTTTCAGTTTGTCCCAGAACTGTTGAATGAGCATATTTCTAACACCTAGTGATTTATGACATTATATGCCTGCTAAGAAATGATGCGCAGTGTCACATGCTGAAAGTTTTTTGGACATTAAAGTTTCACATACTGTAGGTCCACAGTGAAGGCAATGCCCTGGAAACCATATTTAAGTGGTAAAGCTATACTTTGGGACATTAAACTCACAACAAAATGTTCTACTTTAATAAATTAATAACATTATAATCTTGCGGTGCTTTTGAAAGTAAATCAGGTCCTTTAAGTATATAAAAAAGATAAACCTAACCTCCATTATCTGCTGTTTCATTTGATCTTTTGTTGCAACCAAAATACCTTATTACAGGGAGTTATATTAAAAGATGCTGATGCATCCAATATTTAAAGTGCTGACAGTCAAAGAAAGTCTTCGCTTCATCTTAAAAAACATAAAGGAGGATTGAGAGAAGCACGTGACTGAAAAACTGACAGGAAATGGAGCAATGGCATACCACTGGAAACTGATATGGGGTTGTTTAGCAGTGTCTGTATTAGAAAAATATTAACGTAGGATGTAACATGTCTCACTTGCACTGGAGGCCCGGAGGATTGCTCCCTGTGGGATGAGCAGCAGCTTTCCTTTCCCTGAGGGGTTCTTGCTGTTGGTGGTCAGGTAGAGTTTGGTGCCCGGTGGCAAATTGGCCAGATTGGCTAAGTTGTTGGCCGGCAGCTGAAGCGTAGCCATCACTAAGAATGCACACACAACGTTAAAAAAAAATAAAAAATTACTCACCCAGCTCTAAAACTGCAATACAATTTTTGAATATATTAAAAAAAAATTCAAGTCAAAACAAGAGCACCACTGAGCGGGTGCCGACGACCGGGGTGTGTGAATTTAAACAGCGTAGGTGACATCGCAAGGTCATTCAAAATGGTAGTTAAACCCAGAGATGAATGAATGAATCTCAGAGGAACAGCGACAGGGACAGCAAAACCTCTGTCAAAGATCAAGCGCAAAACCCTCTGAGGTCAGGAGAGAAAAAGAGAACGCGCTGCAGGCAACCTCGGACTATCCTTCCATAGATTCACCTATGGAATCCTTGGTACAACTTGCTTTACAAAGCTTTTGTTCTACAAAGTCTCTCTTTTTGTAATCTTAACATGAGCTGAAATAAGCATTGAAAAAATTGGGGTTTTTAGAGAGGAGCAAAGGCTCACAAGACAAAAAAGAACAGCATAACAAAAAATTAGTGCTAGATCACAACAACTTCATCTGAATAATCTCTGTATTAGCTTTGTGATAGACTGATGACCTGTCCAGGTCTTCTTCCTGTGACAGCTGGGAGAAGCCTCCAGCACGCCACTGACCCCGAACTGAATAAGCAGTAAGAAAACAGATGAACGGATGGAATATGTCACAAGAACTGATCTTTCAACACCGAAATTGTGAAAACATGATCGTGTTTTTTTTTAATTTTTTTTTTTATATATATATAAATAAACTCTGACCTCCACTCTTGCCACCTGAACCACCAGCCGCCTTGGTACCCTGGTGTCCAGAAATGCCACTGGCTCCACTGACGATGGCTTTAGCAACTCCCTGAGCCAAAACCTGCTTTCCTCCCATCACCTTGGAGACAGAAGGGTTGCCCTTGGCAACCAGAATCTGTCCACTGCTGATAGCAACCTGTTTGACTGAAGACTGAAGTGCTGAGCTAACAGGAATACCCAACATCTAGAAGAAAGAAAACTCCTTTTTAAATGTCCGTTGGCACACAGGTGTATTTAATGCTGTATGGTTCTGGGCAGTCTGGGTGACAGCTGACCTTGCTACTAGTGGCCCCTGCCCCTCCACCAGCCTGTTTCTGGGCCGACATGGAGATCATGTGACCCCCCTTCACTGCGACAAACTGGTGTCCTGCTGTAGTAGTAGGTTGCTGTTGCTGGCTGGTTACTGTGGAAACCATCTGCTGTTGCTGTGTTGAAACTTCCCCTGGCTCTTGTTTGATAATCACCTGCACAGGAAACATGGAGAGAGGGGCTCTAACAAAAGGCCACGCTGGCTTGAAACTACAGCAGGTTCATAATGCAGCTGCTATACATTGGTTATAAACTACATCTTCTGGTTAAAGAAAAACATCCCATAAATGATGAATATGATGCACTCTGACTGTAAAGAAAGATCTGATCATTCTTTTTCAGCAGGCTGCAGTGCTGCAAGAAAAGATTTGTTACTTAAAACAGATTTTTAAAAATCAGCATCATCATTTATTCATCAGGTGCATGTTTTGACATTCCCCATCTGTCCTCATCTGCCGTGCCTTTCAGTACCAGAGCAGATGTCTGTAGTTTACAACAGAGAAAACTAAAGAATCTGAACCAATCACAGCTCCACTGTGATAAAACAGAAATTCAAGCCAAGATCATATTTCATTCATTGTGGACAGCGAAGGGATGATTAGCATGTATGAGTGAGATGATTTTAAAGCAGGCTAATGACACAATTGCATGAAAAAGAACTGTGAAATTCTCTCTGCACAGCTCCCCCTCCTCCATCTTCAGAATGATGTCCTATTTAAATAGCTGCCAAGGCACTCACATCTGCTGAAGATAGCACCCTATCTTACTATTAATATCACACTGCTTTGTTGCTGTTGCTTTAGATTCAGATACTACAGGGACCATCTTCACAGTTGGAGGACAGGACAGTAAAGAGGGATGTCTTAACATATAGGAAATAATGTTAAAGGCTGTAACCCAGTTACACTCTACCAACTCACCTTCACCCCTGAGGAGAGGAAGGTGCCGGTGTGAACTTTAGGTGCTGGAGAGCGAGCGCCCTGAGCAGCAGACTGTTTGGCAGACTGGCTTCCTGCGAAATAATTAACAAGCATACAAACACAGTAAGTCACAGCACAGATGAAGGTGAGGATTCACTGCTCTTCCTGTCATCTTTTCCAGCGATTACAAGGCCAACGTGGTGCTAGGTGACGGTTTCTTCTCAGGGTTACTGAGTGTGGGTGTTGAATCTAAGATTTGGCTACACTGCCTTACTCACAGAGCTGAGCACCGCTAAACTTTTGTTTCTCACTGCATTAAAATCTGTTTTACTGCAGGATTGGTGAATCAGTCCCAACGCCCACATCAACCTCATCCACTTTGATAAAACATCATTTAATAGCACTCCAAGCCTGCTGCCGGATCTGGGTGAGCAGTGCATTTGTGAAGGAAGTGTAGGAGTGGCTGAGGGGGCGTGAGAGCGCAATCTATGGGAAAGAGCTCCTAAGTGGAATATGACCTGATGCTGACATTGGCTAAAGTCCTGTAAGGTGACAGCTTGATGACACGTTGGTGCTCAGATGAAAATAAACCTCATACATGGAGGAAATTGCACATAATTTTTTAACAGGGACTTACACAACACGTGAAAAAAATAAACACATAAAACAACCTGTTCTGAGTGTAGGGTCTCATCGAATAGCCTCCTAATCTGGCCATGAAACACATCAGCTCAGTTACCATGGAAACCTCTCATCTAGCAACTATCCTGCTGGCTCACCACACGTCACAATTTGGGAGTGCAAGAGAAAGAGGCAGGTAGAAAAAAAACAGCAACGAGGGAGTACACGCTGTTAGGCAGGAGAGTTCAAGGGGATTGAAGAGGAAAAGAAAAAGGTTTCAAAGTACAGGAGAGAAAAAGAGAGAAGGGTACTGTTCATCATCTGTCCTGCTATAGATTCATCACAGCCATTTTTATATTCCGTGTGGGTGGCTCAGACGCCGCTTCTCAATTTTGCTGCAGGTCCACTTCCGATTTAAAGCAGCACTTTAACACCGAGTAGGAGAAACGTACCTGTGGAGGCAGCAGATGAGGGAGCCGTGCCGATAACCTGGCCCGGTTTGTCAACAATGATATAAGGATTGTTGAGCACAGAGGATGAGTTCTGCTTGCTATGGACAGGGGTGGAGGTCGTGGGTGTGCGGGGCAGCGGGGAGTGGCTTGGTGTGGAGATGGGTGACCCTGTGGAGGAGGAAGTACGCTGGTTATTGTATGAATAATTCTCTCAGAATTTTTATGAAACTCTAAGCAAATGTAAAAAAAAACAATAAGGGCTCTGAGACATGTTATAAAATGATAAAAGTTATGTCATATAAAGTTTTTTCCACTGTTTCCAATCTTTGTGCACAAAGCTGAGCCTCAAAGGCATTTTATATTCACTTATTTTGTTTGCAGTTGTATTTATGGATTTCTGGCCAGAAAATATAATCAGCAGTTTTGCAAATCTCAAGCAAAACATAATGATGTTTTTCTATTTTTTTGAACAGTGTTTGGCTAATGCAACAAATATGTGCCTGTGGGAGCATAAAAGAAGCCTCTGTTAACCCCTACTGAGCAGTACTGCATATTCCTAACAATGCCTGCATTCATACAAACTAAGCTGGGGACGGGCATCCGTGCCAGGAAACAATGCGCTCCAATTACAAGGAAACAGAAAAACAATATCAAACAATAGGGACAAACTTTAATGTCAGTTAGGTGTTTGTTGTCGGCACAGATTTTACCTCAACAAAAAAGTGAAATAAATTAATAATGATCACAGTGCATTTTTGAAGTTAAGTTAAAGGGATTGTGCAAACTCAAAAACTCTTGCTTGAATGGTAAAATGCAGTTTTCTTACAGTCTTGTTTATGAAGAGGGAAGAGATGAATTCTTTGGAAACAATATGAAAAGGACAGTGGGAGGCGACACGTACCTGAAACTATTTTACAGCTCATTGTGATTGGTTGGAATGATTTCCCAGGAGACTCAGCAGGACTGGGTGGTTGTCCTTGGGGAACAATCTTACAGCTCGCTGTGATAGGCTGGAAGGCAGAGTTGCCATGGGAACCCAAAGTGACTCTGTCACCAGCCTTGGGTCGTGTTGGAGTGCGTTCACCAGCAGTAAGGCCCGTGCTTTGAACACCCGCAGGCCTCCCCATCTCTGTCTTTATGAAACCTGGAGATGGAAGCGTTTGTTTTATTAAAACTTTACCTGGTCTTGATAACAAGCTGCCACAAAGTGACCGAAGGACTAAGAAACCACTGCAAAGAGAATGAATCTGGTCTGAGGAAAGGAAATAAATCCTACTTTTCTGTAGAACAGTCCAGTATCGGTTACATAAGCCCTATTACTTTAAGTGTACAAAAATAATCAGTTGCTATACCTTTGTCTGCAATGGAGTCATGTGAAACAGGAGAATTAGAGCGTCCGTAAGTCTGAGCCAGAGAGGTAGTCAAAGTGGGGCTGGCTGCTCTATGAGTCACCTTGGAGGAAGAGGGCTGAGGGATGTAGTCTTCCCCAAGAGAATCCCTATGGAGCTCCACATCAACCACCTGGAACAAATATAGATCAACGTCAGAGCAAAGCTATGAAGGGGGGAAAAAAAGTAATAGCAGGAAACAAAGTGAACAACTCACTGTTTCTGCCCCGAGTGTCTGCAGCCCAGTGTATGTTCTGTCCAGCTGCAGGAAAACAAAAGAAAGACTTCAGCAAACTCACACAGCAGAGTAACTCAGCTGGATAGACACACTTTAGTGCAATATATTTACTTCTTTAAATAACCGCAACATCTATAAAACCAAACTGGACTGCACTACTAAGTAAGTCACAGGCAATGAATGTACTTTCTTGTTTCTGTGGAATATAACGTACAGTTGGGTGAAATTTTTTGGACAAGCAAGCATTGTGTGACTGTAGTGCAGACGTTCAGCTTTAATTGAAGGGGTTTGGCAAAACTTTTGCATTAACTGTTTAGGAATTACAGCCATTCTTACAGTCCTCCATTTTCAAATTTGCTGTGAATGACTGAAATCATCAAATGCTACTCTTCCTCCACGGAGATGCTCTGCCAGGTCTTTACTGCAGCCACCTTCAGTTGCTGCTTGTTTGTGGGTCTCTCTCTGTATTCAGTTTTGTGCTTAATAACTAAAAAAGCATGCGCTGTTTGGCTGAGCTCAAACATTGAAAAATATTTAATTTTCTTTGCCTCGAGAAACTCTTGTGTTGCTTGCAGTATACTTTGGATCATTATCTGCTTGCACTGGATTTTTCTGGTGAGTTTTGCACCATTTGTGTGAATCTGAGCAGAGAGTATAATCCTTTGCACTTCAGAATCCATCCTGCTACATTTCTGGAAAAGCCTTCTTGTTCTTGAGCATAACCAGTGGTGTGCACATTGTTGTACACCCTCTGCATTTACCTCCACAAGTGTTCTGTACTTGGTTAGATGCTGCAAAGTTGTTTTTCTTAACCATGGAAATAATTCTGTCATCGCGCCTTTCGGTTGTTTTCTGTGGTCGTACAGGCCTTTTGGTGTTTCTGACCTGGCGAGTGCATTTTCTCTTTTTAAGAACGTACCAAACTGTTGATTTGGAAAACCAATAAAATACAAACACTTTAAATTAGCCTCAGGTATTATGTCTGCCTCATTTGTCATTAAATAACAAGGGACCAGGTCATAAAACTGCTTGGTAATTTTCCAGTTATTTCTCTGTGTATAAAAGTGACTGTTACTCCTAAACTGTTAACACAACAACCTTTAGTTAAAGTCTGCACTTCAATCACATACTGACTGACTGAACTAAATCCCCTCTGGTGGTGTACAGAGGCAAAAAACTACAAAAAAAATGTGTCTTTGTCCAAAATAAAATTACTGACCTAAACGTATGTAATCCTTTTAAGTTTTCTTTCTAAATCCTGTGCACTTTACTGTCATGTGCAATTAATTTACCAGCAGCAGAAGTCAACAAAGTCCCAAAGTACATCCCAGACCCTTTGGGATGTCTATAAGAGGCTCTGATAATCTGCATATGGGAAGATACAGAGTCCTCGTCTAAGAAGAAAAGTAAACTAATGTGATGATGTGGTCTATAAAGAATTCTGACCTTTAGCTGGTGGATGATGTCAATACGTTTGTTGCGAGGGTCTTTGAAGTGAATCTGGATCCTCACAGGAAACTCACCCCAACCCCGGCGTGTTAAATGAAACGGAGGCTCACTGAAAACAGACACATTTCAACTGCCTTATGTAACAGAGTTAAAACTGAATTACAAATCAGGATGAAACAAAAACTATTAAAGATGCATCAATATCCCTCTGTTAAAAAAAAACAAACACAAAACTTTGTTTTCTGGCAAAGATCGAGCTACAAATCTCCTAAAATCAATGACCTGAAGGGCTCACGTGTCTTCCCTCCTTTGAAGCTTGACATTCTCATCCCAATATAACAGACACTGATCTGACTGCAAGGGGGTGTGTGCGTGCCTAGATATCATGTGTCTATTCAAGTACAACCTATAAGTGAAGCAAGTGGGTTTTTTCTTCAGTTCAACCCCTCATCTACAGTCAGGCTGTGTTGGAAGTCAGCAGAGAGCATCGATGTAGGGTTCACTGGGAACGAAGATTTGAGTGAGGTGGGGGGGAGCGTGTGAGCTGCTGCAACAGCAACGTGAGCACTTTGTCAGCTCAAACAGCCGGGAGGCTACAGCTAAGGATAAGGACTGCTGACTGATGAGAGAGATCATTTATTCAGAAGCCGCAGGCACCCTTAAATCCTGAGCCATTTTTAGGGAGTAATGCCTACAATGAGACATTTTAACTGCAGATCTCAAGGCCACAAAACTTCTGTTACTTCTGGATGATTCCTAAATTAACTGCGTAGCGCTGATCTATACACCTCATTGCTTCAGGCTAAGGCAAATCTGTCTGACTTAGGTGCGCCTGCTATTAGTCATGCTGACATTGACTTCTCATCTGACTCACTGTGCAGCAAATGACGCGTGTGTGTCCAATCTGTGTAATGAATTTTTTGTCTCTTATTTTTTCCTAAAAGCTAACCAGTGGGAAGATCTAGCTCAAGTTATTACCGCTTGGTAAGACAAATATTGTTTTGGGTTTTTTTTTTTTTTACAAAGTGATGAGTCTGATAGGGGACAAATGCGCTTCACCATCAAACCTGCACAAGGGGGCAGTGTTTACTAAAACATTTTAGAACTGTCCTTTTTCCTGCTGAGCATAATAAAATGTAAATATGACAGTTTTTGCATTTAGAAGCTGATCTAGAGGCTTTTCACCCAGCTGATGGCGAAGAGTGTTTCTTCAGAATTGTTATGTAATATTGTTTGATGAATTCTTTTAGTTTTGGAAAGTGATGCATGGAAAAATTTAAATGACTGACTGATTAATAAAGGTTAGAAGTAAATACTGTGTATAAGGGCAAAGCAAGACTGTGTGAACAAATTTTGTTTTTATCCAAGAAAAAAAAAACAAGTTTCTTCTTGTCTTCCTTCTTCTAAACAGAAGTTCTTCTGACTTCTATTATTGCCCAACATCACTACAGGAAACTGCACGACTGCATGAGGACTCCTTACAAACACTCCAACACCCCTACAAGCACATTTAGCCAAACTGGCACAAACCTGACTTCCACGAGGTCATTGGGTTTGTAGCTGGGGTGCAGGAAAAACCAAACTTTCTTGACAAAGTGGTCGATGCTAGGTTCTCTCCTTGAGCCTCTGACATACACCATCCACTTATGGGTAGACTGGTCATTCTCTTCCCGCTTATCAGGAGGAATGTACCTGAGAATAGGAAGCAATGAAGAGAGAAGTCAGCGGTAGTGAAGGCAGATGCTCAGTAAAAATTGGGGATAAAGTCTAGTGATCAGGTGGATTAAGGTGGTTTAAAGAGGAGTTTAAAGCAACACAAGATGAAAGGGAGGGGGAAAACCAGGTCCTTTTTATCTTATGTAGTTTTGTAAAATATCTGTGAACAGGAGACGAAGAAGGTGGTTCTGCGTGAGTCATGTCAACACTACTTTAAGAGGTTTCTGCCAGACATTGAACGGCTTTAAGTAATACACTGGCGGCAGTTCTTATTACCTCAGCTGCATTAAGCTTTCTAATTAGTTAAACCTACTTACTAAAACATCAAGTGTGCCTGAGATAGGTGGGTCATTTTAGTAAAGTTTTCACAACTTAATATGTGCTTCATTAATGATCAGCATCGCTGGTACTGTTTCCAGCTTGTGAGCCTGTGTGTGTCATGTTGGAAAGAAACATCATGGCGTCATCTACTGCAGCAGTTTTAATTACTCTGACATGTGGTAGGTGGCCAGATTCTGTCAAAACAACAGCGGCATTACTATTAAAAATGAAGTAACAAAACTCTACAGGTGTGCAGCTGACTAAACTAAAGGTTTATGTAATAATGTACTAATTAAAGGTGAGAAGCCTATTCATAGGTCTGGGGTCAAGATGCTGATGGGTGTCATGGCTGGTGGGACCCAACGCAAGCCTGACTCTAGCAGAGGAGAAACTTGAATTAAACTGTTTTGAGGAAGCGGAAGTTCTCAGCCCGGGGGGGATAAATTAGGAATTCTCAATCTTTTCAAGACTAGGCCTGTAGCAGGACTGATTCATGGTTCAGCTCTTCAATGCACAATCATGCATGAGACAAAATTCAGCTTAGTCAACTCACAAAAACTAACCCGAGTGCTATAGTTCATCTAATGTTTAGTAGATCATTTTTACACATACCAACAATTTTGTTTATCATTGATTTTCTCCTCTCTCTTTTCAGCTAATAAATTCAACCACTGACTCTAAAGCACCGTCTGTGCCATGTCTGCAATTCAAAATTTGCACGTCAGTGCATGTAGCGCTTATGTGAATATATGTGCACTGAGAAGGAAAGCACACGCTTTCTTAATAAGTAAACAATACTTTGCACAAGTTTCTCCTCTGCTAAATATTTTTATTTTCTGTGTACTATATGAAAAGTAAATAATGAAGAAATAAAATCAACTATTTCTCTACTGAGAGAACCCCTCGCCAGTGAAGATGGATAATTTATAGTACATCCAACCGTGAGGTGAACTCCTCTCTGTGGAAGCAGCTGAATAAAGTTGAGGATTGACAACAACAAACAGGCCAGCATGCCAGCCAATTGGGGAAAACCAAAGATGGGATGCATCAGGACTAGCCAGTTAGCAGTGACTGAACTTTCAAAGTCAGAGACAGGCAGTAGTCTACAAGTAAGTCAATCACACACAGTTTTTTCTTTAGAGAAAGATTAAAAATAAACAAAAAACACCTGTTTATATACTACCAAACACAGGCTGTTCAAACAAAATTAGCTGCAAGTGCACAGAACAGGAAGTGACAGACTGCACCTAAATGGCAACTACCTGCCCAAAGCTTAAGTGACTTAAGAACAATTTTTTAAATTTGTGTACATACTTGGATACATTTCCCACTACAATTGTCTTCTTTGCGTAGAGTCTAGAGGCATCGTCTCCAGTAGTGTGGTAGGTCACTCTCTGCTGTGCTCCTGCAGACGATGGCACACCGAATGTGTCCTATGGCAACAAAGGTGATGCTTTTAGTCACTGATCATAAAATAGTCAATATGATTTCTGTCAGCTGAACTCACTTTGCCTGTGTTGCGTCCAGGTCTGTGCTCCTGCCTGCTGCTGTCCTCTCTCCATGCTCCTTCTCCATTCCTCTCAGCTCCTTCTCCCTGCTGTGAGAGTGACTCAGACTCTGAGTGGACCAAAGAAGGAGTCTCGGAGCCCTGATTGAGAGGGGAAGAAGAACGGGATGGGGACTCCAAGAAGCGGCGGATGGCTGGATGGTTCAGTACAGCAGGGTCACTCTTAGAGGTATGCTAGGACACACAAGAAATATGGGTCAGTGTTTCCATACAGTACCACCACACTGAGCAGCAAACATCATATTGTCTGCAACAACAAAGGTATACATTTTTCACTATGTTTTGTGTCCCCTAGTGCATGCAACAACGAGGCAAGTGCAGGCACGTCTAGAAGCCAATTTAGTACCCCCTTAAGGCAAAAACACACCATCAAGTACAACCAGGCTACAAAGGAGAAGATACTAACAGCTGGTGATGTGCAACCCAAACCATACCGTACCATACCGAGCTTTATTTATCAAGCACTTTAAAATAGTCACAGCAAACACAAAATGCTTTACACCAAATGAGTAAAAATATTAATAATAATAAGAAAACATCAACAAATGAGTCCACCAAGCATCACTGAAGCATCACATTTTCTCTATAATGTCAGAAATATCATTATTGCACATTTTCTTAAAATTTGATGATATAATTTTAAGGCTTTATCACTCAACACTGTGTCCAAATGCATGGGGATTTACCTCTGGGAGCTTTGTCATTCCAGCATTGGCATAGTAATTAGCTACTATGCATGCCCTAAGCTTGTCCATCATCCTCCTGGCTTCATTAAGACGCTGCAAAGCAAAGAAACAGTGAGCCAGCATGCTCTGCTTTACACTAATTGTGAAGATAATCTAAAAGTTATTTGATTTCCTGTATTTTAAAAAAAAAGTTTCATCCGGATACCTGACTTATCACATCTATCTCATGCTCTTTGTTCTTCATCTCCAAAGAAAACTGCTCCTTGATGATGGTTTCAATCTTCTGGACTGTTGCCTCTCGAGCTGGGGGGGACACAAAACAGGAATAGGGAACGAACAGATTGCTAGGACCAGGGAACAGCTTATTTTGACCACAACAAGCAAAGCAGGTGTACCGGCTCAGGCTTCAGAACATGTACTTACCACAATGTTCAGCCGCTTTGTTTCTCTTACTGTTTTGGACCAAGGAAACGTCTTCATAGTCGGGATCATTGTCTTCTATCTTCCTTTTAATTCCCGACATGGCTCCCTGCAAAGAAGGCTGTAATTGGAAAACCTGTAGCTAATCACTTACATGCTCTGATGTACACGATTAGCCGTGCACTTAGCACAAAATTAGCTGCATAGCAGAGAAGCTATGGGTGAGCAACAGTAATGCCCACAGCTAACTTTAGCACTGATTAGCTAGCCAACATGGGTTAGCAGGCTGTCTACTGCTTAGAATGCGGTTTCAAAGTGTTGACCAATTATCTAAGAATTCTTTAATAATAAAAAAATGTATATCGCATTTTAGTGTGTCTCACTACCGCCGTGATAGTAAATCTGTGCCTGTCGTCCATACAGCCAGCAGCACTGTGAGGTTAGCAACCTTGCTAATTTAGCTAACGTTAGCACACAGTTGTACATACATACCGGTTCAGGCTGTACGAAATGCAAAATTTCTGGAGTGCTCTGTGATGTGGAGCAACGTTTCTTTGAGAAGCGTGTTTTTTTTAATTCAGTATGAGCATATCCTTTGCGTTTAGATATTTTCAGACCACACTCGTGTTTAGTGAATTGCTAAATCTCGAGCTCTACGAGTAAGCTAACTAAATAGTGGATAGTTAGCCTTCCAGTTTAGCCAAACAGCCACAAGGGGCCGCAGTTCTACCGAATTGATTGAAAACCGGGGGAGGCGTGTAGGAGGGAATGACAGGTATTCTCACCTTTTTAGAGATCGATTCCCTGGAAAGGATGTTTTAGTTTCATGATCAGGACTAACCCGTATTTAGTTAACCAGCCGGGCAAGATATTCGTAAACACCAGTGGAGATGGCACGCATGCCTCCCCGTTTAAGCCTCATTGAATCCAGCCAACATGGTCAATTCACAAGAATTTTAACAGCATTTTACCCCACTGTTGTCACTGGTTGTTTTTTTTTAGAGTCAGATTCAGTGGAACTCTTTAGTCATCACGTGACAAAGATGTCATCTACTATCACAGGTTACTATTAGTGTAACATGTTTAAGCTTGACAGCTCTATCTGACTGCATGCCACAAATAAGAAAGTAAAATAATAGCAGACAAGAAGTGGGGCCATGAAGGGGATCAGTTAATCTTATTTAGCTTCATCAGAGCCATGAGTTACATACTAAACATGCCATCATAAAGACAATTAAACAGGCAGTGTTGCTACAAATTTGAAGCCATGTTTTTTTTCTTTTTCTTTTTAGAGCATCTGTAGTTATGGACACCTTTTCTTGCAATTAATCATCCTATTGTGTCCACATTTCCTTCTAATGAAGCAGAAAACATATTTCAAGGTCCTGTTGCAGTATATTCCAGAACTTTAAGTTAAGACATTAGGGCCTCTGCAATGGTGTGTATAAATCTCAGTTCCACTCCTTAATACTGTTTTTTTTTTTTACATTTGCTGACTGTATCACAGCCTTTATTTTTGTATACATCCCTTCATAAGATTGCACTTCCAGGTAGGTCTGTTACACAGTTTGGTACATTAAGTTAAATCTAGCATTTCACTCAGACCAGATGAGGGTTGGCATCCTTATCAATTTATAGCAGTTGGCATTCAGCTGGATGACTGAGGTGACAGCATTCTGCCAGTACTAAAAAGCTTATAATCACATCTGATTTATGTACTGTATAACATTATCCTGTCTGCGAATGCACGTCCCTCATGAACTCTTTGCATAAATCAGAACACATGTGTATGGCGAAGACATGATTTCAATTCTTTCCATATTGTTTGGTGTAAATGTAGTGCGACTAAGAATCTCTGAGAAGATTCTTTGTGGTTTTGATTAAACCAAACCATAATATGGAGTTCATAAATCACATAAGACAGAAACAGAAAGGCCTAATAATGAAGCGTGAGTTTCTCAATCCTACTTTAAAAAGTGTCTGATTTTATACACTGTCCCCTTGTTCAGCACAATGGCTCATTAAAACATAACTAGCATGATTGATCCATCCCTTGCTGAATAAAGAGTCCACAACTCTATGGAGCAGATTGCTACAACTTACAACAAAAGCCACACAATGCATCGCTTCCTTTGTGACATCTTCATGGATATTTGTGGGACAATAGTTGTGGGTTCAATGAAATACATAAATTACTTAGTTTCTATCTTTTTTATGGCTGGCCTGTTGTGAAAACGGATGTGCTTGTGATCAGTTTAATGAGAAAAAACACATTTACGGCATGCATCACAGTGACCACGACAGCTGCTTTCATGTCAGTCTTCTGGATTCCTGTAAAACAGAGTCTAAGCTCAGAATTTAGTTTGAAAAGGAATGTCAGGATGTCTCTCTCGGATGAGTTTTACTTCCATTGCTGCAATGATCCACACCACTCTTGTCTCACCACATAATGGCTGTGTGGAAACGTCTGTCAAATAAAAACATACACTTACTGGCCACTTTGCTAGGCACACCTGTTCAACTGCCCATTAAGTAACGCAGATGTCTAATCAGCCAATCACATGGCAGCAATTCAATGCATTTAGGCATGTCGACATGGTCAAGACGGCCTGCTGTAATTCAAACTGAGCATCTGAATGGAAAAGAAAGGTGCCAGATTGGCTGGCCTGAGTATTTCAGAAACTGCTGACTGCTGGGATTTTTTCCCCCCACAACCATCTCTATGGTTCACGGACAATGATCCAAAAAACAGAAAATATCCAGTCAGCGGCGGTTCTCTGGGTAAAAATGCCTTCTTCATGTCAGAGGTCAGAGGAAAACAGTAACTCAAATAACCACGTGGTACAATCACAGTGTGCAAAAGTGCATCTCTGAATGCACAGCGTGTCCAACCTTGAAGCAGATGGGCTGCAGCAGCAGAAGGCCACACCGGGTGCTGCTTCTGCCAGCTAAGAAGAGGAAACTGCAAGGCTATCATACAGATGGTGAGTATTTGCATTAAAGCTGAAGAGGTGTACCTAACAAAGTGTCCGGGAAGCGTATAACAGAACTGTCCAGCTACAGTGTGAAATAATTACTGATTTTTCATCACTTTATTACTCAGCTCAGGTATAACTATCACTATTTTTCTGTGGACTTTCATTTGTAAACAGTTTTTAATGACGAGTCAGGGCAAAGCGTTGATACATAAAGAAAAAAAAACCTTTATTGACGTCTCTCATAAACCATCACATTTCAACATACTGCAGTTTACAAATATCAAAAGCTTTTTACAAAGAGCACAAGGAAAGTGTTAAACTATCACATCATACATACACAATAATAAAAGTTTATATCGCAATTATCTGATGTAATTGCTCATTCGTTAATCTTTAATTAAGGCACATATGGCAGCAATTAAGAGGTGATATCTCGCAAGCGAGGCAAGACTCAGGTGGTTTTTTTCAGCAAAATTCACTTTGGGATTATCTCAAATATTTAACTCTGGTAAGAAACCTGTGACCCTTTTTGGGATTTAGTCTGCTGCATGCCGTTTTAATGCTGGACTTAAAATATCTCAGCAACACACAGTCCGTCAACCTACCACATGAAGCAAAAACATAAAAAAAAATTTAAAAATCTGTACACACACAAAAACAATGGATAATCTTTTCAAAAGTAAATAATACATGAAAGATAATTGATGAAAATCAATTAATCAGCACAAGACAGTTTGTGCCCTATTTAGAGTAAATACTCAGTGAAATCACAGACGCGCACACACACTCAGATTCTCACTTCATAACTCCCATGCTTCTTTCTGCCTTTCCGCTTTTCTGACGCTCTTTGTCGCTCCTCCTGAGTTCTGCAAAGCAGCACACGTGAACCAGGAGAAATTTCTTTAAAACCTGACCTCCACCTGGAGGAATGTGAGGAATGTTGATGGAAAAAAAAATATGTCCCCACAGGTTTTGTTATCATGACAGACAGATGGAAGCATGACCGGAGCTGTTCTTGCAGCATATTACATCACGGTGCTGAGCGACAAATTCCCAAATACCTGAAACTGAAAAACTGAAACTGTCAGCATGTCATTGCTGCCTGGTGGCAATCTTGGCTGTTTTTGTTAGCCCATCAAACCACAGCAGGTATTGGCCCACAGGAGGAGCTGACAGGCCCTTTTTAATCTCTTCTGTACGTCAAATGAAAGCAAAGAACATTTACTGATACAGTAAAAAAGGAAATAACTGTCATAAAGTTCTACATTTAACAGAATTCTGTCAAAGTGCTCAATCGGGGCTCTTACAGAACACACTATGCAAACAAGTAAGATATATTTAAATACAGGTTAAACAAAGAAATCAAAGTTTGTATATTCACAGCAATCTATCAACACCAATTGTATTAAAAGGTGACTTTTACTGACCAAGAGCCACACCATCCAAAATCCTCATCATTCAAGACTCTTAACCCCGCCAGCGGTGTGAGGTGCAGCACTGCAGCACCCGCCACCTCCGCTCACCAATAAACACACGTACACGCATACACACCTGGAGGTATCTATGGTTACCCCGAGTTACATCTTTACATGTAATTGTACAGGTGAGATGTGGCAGCATTGCACTACAACTCTGTGATAAACCTGCCGAGTGGTAAAAGTCACGCACATACATACATACATACGAAACATGCACACCATTTATTCAGAGAAGTCTTGAGTTTGATCTGCAAAGGCTTCTCACATGTACAAAACCACCCAAACCCAGTACACCAATGGACTAACATCGGCATAGCTATGTGTTATACAATATACATCCAAATAATAAAAAAAAAGAAGCAAAACCACGTATAACTTAATTTTTTTTTTAAAAAGGCAATAAAGAGGGAAATAATAATAATTAAAAAGGAGAAAAAACATACAGCTTAGAAGGTGATTGCATTGTAGAGTATAAAATGTGAGGTGATGACACAGGTGGAGCACGGGAAGAGAAACACATGGGAAGTGGAATTTAATGGCGAGTGATGATGAGAGGGGGGGAAAAAGGAAACACAAGGGAAGAGCTAACAGTGGCTGGAGTCCAATATTTTTACAGCTTCTGCTCTTTACCTCTTCTCTTAACTCGACTCTGGGTCGAGGGGTGAAAGCGCTTCATGTTTATGACAGCTGATACTGTGGGAGAGCAGCTGGCTGACACAGGTCTATCAGGTCACTTTAAGTATCAAGAGGAGTTGAAGAAAAACAGCACAGTTCTTTGCCAGAGTGTGGCACAACTGTACGTGGGCACAAGGTGACCTGACCACTCAGGTCAGCAAGTCAAAAATATTCTCATATATAGTTTTTTTTTTTTCTGCAGACAGATCTCTCCTGGCTCTTTGCGGGTATTTTTCATGGTTGCCTTAAAGTGTTGTTTTTGCTCATCAGAGCGCTCATTAGTCATCAGTGACCCAAATCTCGGGGTTATACTTTGCACAGAAATAAAAGCAGAGAGCTGGGAAGTTTTTTTTTTTTTTTTTAAACTCATTACCTACATGTTTTTAATATGGTAATAAAATGAATAAATTGATGGTTAAAAACTCATTAAAGTAACTGGGAGTATTACCATTTGTTTTTCACTTAATGATTAATTTGAGTTCACCTCAAAATCCAATCAAGATTTTTCTCTGCAGTGCTATTCTGCCATATGGACTGACTCTGCAGTAATGATTTTCTCGAATAACAGAGTTATGATGTTTTTGAGGCCATTGTATGCAAGCAAAAAAATTGAATTTAGTTGTATTTAGTAAATGAACAAGTAATCCAAGTTTTCTTTTCTTTCCAGATATCTACGGTATGATTTATGACTGATTTTCATCAACAGCTTCTTTAGTTCTTTTACAAATTATGCATTTCTTGCCAGCGCTGTGCAGACACTGCTAATACAAAGCACCGCCATCACACTGATCTGGTTCCACTTTATCTCGGCTTGCAGAAAAGCGATTAGTGTTATCAACTTCTAAGCACTTCCACAGAAAGGCTATAAAGACAACAAAAGATTCACAGCACCACAATGAGTCTTGCTACATGATGCTATGAGGAAATAAATTAGCTCACTGATAATGTGGTTTGAACTATTAAATGTGCCTCATATTAAAAAAAATGTGGTTATTGTTTGTGCTGTATATGTGGTGTGAGTACTTGGAGAGTTCTTTAGTGTTTGCTCATATGTTGAGAGCGTGTGTGTGTGTTTCTGTTCAAGGTCATGACTTGAAGTATCTGTCGTTGTAACGGTGGATGGTTACACAGCCATGGTAGGAGATGGCTCGCGGCATGGTGGCTGCTCCTGTCATGATGCCTGTTGCTGGGTCGTAACACAGGATGGTGTCTGTGGCCTCGCCATTCTCCCCTCTGCCACCGAGGATGTAGATCTTTCCGTTACACACTGACATGCCACAGCTCTCCTGTGGTTAGAGAGTGAGAGAAATTAAAAGAGTGCAGCTTCAGAGCGTAGAAAATTTAACATTCTTGCAGCTAAAATCGATTTGTGGATTCGGTGCTCCGTGTTTGTGTTTGACATTAACCTGTTTGTTAAAGGTCTGAACCACGTGCATCCAGTAGTCTTCTATAGGGTCGTAGCAGTAGATGGACTTTGTGAGACCGCCGCACACATAGATCAGATTGTTGAGGGATACTGCTGAGATGCAGCGCTTGGCAATGGGGATGCTGGCACGCAGCAACCAGGAATCTGTCTCTGGATCATAGCACTGAACCTGCGAGATATTTTACACATAGTAGTGTTTTACAATGATGAAGAAAGATTACACTCAAACTCTATCTTTTTTAAATGTGTGTGTGTGTGTGTGTGAGAGCTGTGAAAGCAGAAACAACTGAAATATGCATAGCCCATTGGGTGGTTAGTGACTCCTCTGTGGGCTGATATAAGAGTCTCTGTGTGGTTTTGTATACAATCCAAACATTCTCTCACCCACTTATCTTTAAAATAGGCTCCCCCCAGAATGTTTGGTCTCTAAAGACTCTTATTGTGCACAGGGTCTCACTGAGACAGATTAGGACCTTTGGGACCGACGTAAATGATCTTGTTAGAAGACCCAAGAGATGAATAGATCAAAAGTCTGGAGTCAGCATGGGCTTCTAGTCTTATCAGGCTGCCCCTCTGCCCACGGATGTGTGTTTTCTACCCTGAATAGATGTAAACAAATATGCCAGCAATTTCAGACATGAATAAGTGCTTCGGTGGAACTTTAGGTTCCTAAGAAAGCCTCCGTCTTCCTGTTTACTACCAACAAGCTGGCTGTCACTCAAAACATACTGCAATTATTCTAAGGTACTTGAAAAGTTCAAATTCTGAAGCTATCAGTTTCACATCTCATTGTGACAGATGACAAATCGCATTCAAGCCTTAAGCAGGTTATCGCTATTGTTACATAACATTAATTTCACAGAAAGACGGTCGGTGGTAAAATGGTCAGTCGTCTTGTTCCGCTCTATTTGTCTTCTTACTGTAACATTTCTGTATGTGTATGTCATTGTATGAAGTTGTTGTAGTTTAGCTTCTATGTGTAACTACTATGAAGTGAAACCTGAAATATGGCGCAATTAAAAAGATTCCATAGCGATAATAACCTGGATACAATTAAGGAAGTGAAACAAGGTAAATCAGGATGAACCAGACTGAGCAGGATGTACTTGTTACTGCCGACACAAACCTACCAGTCAATGTTTCATAGATGTCGTACTGTAACTTGAGGAAAGCTAAAAATGTTGGGTAATAAATTATTGCTATTTAAGCCTTTTTCTAAGGAAAAAGGGAAAATATGATCGCTATATGATCCGTGAGGCCTCTACTTATTGTTTTATGTGCTATTTGAAGTAAAAGAGCTTAAAAAGGAAAAACAAAACAGGATTAATTACAGGTGTGCTACACCTGTAATTAAAGAAAACAACTTATCAGACACTAAAGCTGCCATCACTATGTGTTTGAGTACGTGGGCGCACACATGCATTTATCACCTTGTCTGAACAGGTTTCGTCGTCAGGACCTCCTCCGATGACAAAGAGCTTGCCTGCACAGCTGGCCACAGCTGGAGAGCTCACGGCTTCTTTCATGGGAGCCACTTCTGTCCAACGGTTTGAGAAGGAGTCATAACACTCCACGCTGCTCAGGCGGCTCTGCCCATCATAACCACCCACAGCATAGACCTGAGGGCAGACACACAAATGAACATGGGTCAGAAACATGAAGAAACTAAAAGTACGAGAAATGCTAACCACACAGAAACAAATTTATTCACAAAAAAGATGTTTGCCTTCAAGCTCCACACGTTATGAATGTGAATCGTTTTTACATCAGCGTTAGAGAACCAGTTTATCAGGCGCAGAGGAAGGATGACGTAGTTCTTCTGAATAAGCACAATTATCCTTTTCCTTGCTACTTTTACACATGTAAACACTGCTGTGGTGAACTGCAGAGCCAAGTTCATCAAGCTTTAATACAAAATGACTGTGAATGACTCAACGTTACAGTGTACTTATCACAGCCTGGATTTCCATATCTTTATGCTGCCAAATACCATCTCTGGTTGAGCAAATATGACAATAAATATGCATAAACTATATTACAAAGTGTAACAACAGAATCGGGAGTACTGTGCTGACATAAGACAGACCATCTAACAAGTGCCTCCTGGTTACAAATAACGCCACAAGTGGAAACAAATCACAGGATAACTATTGAGCAGATCGGGCATGAATAAGATTGGTAATGGCAAAAAAAAAGTTTCAAAAAGTTGGCGAAAGATGCAGATTTATTCGTCAGTTATGGTAATAACATCTTCTGAAAAGAGCTCACGTGTCATGAATACACAGCGAACAGTATTACTGGTTACGGTGTTATGAAAGAGAAAACCTTCGGGCTGTTCCTGTCTCTCTGCAAAATAGGAAACAAATAAGCAGAGACAAGAAAGAGGAAAAAAAAAAGGAGAGAGAGGAACAAAGAAAGATGGAGGGAAAGAAGAGGAACAAAAAGACGGAAGCTGATGGGACTCATGGGTATTAACAGTCAACGCCTGGCTAATGCTGAATAGCACTACCGTTTTTTTCAACTGAAAAGCTGATGATCCGTAGTCTTGTTTACAACTCATGTGGTTACAAGGTAGTGTTGTCTCTGACTGTGTGTATTGTCAGTGACGGCAACACAAAACTGAGTGCGCATTTAATGGAGGGCAGCTGCCACGCTGCAGTTCACAGAGTAACACTGCGGGCATGCAGACCAACTGAAAACTGTTTGTTTTAAATATTTAATGTTGATACAGCTGATAAACTTTAAATGTGGGTTGTTTTTTTCCTAAAAATGAAAGATACAAGAGAAACAAAGAGAGACAAGAATAGAACAGAAGAATACAGAGTACTGAGCGATAAAGCTAATCAAGTGCAAGGAGTTGTTTAGATTTTTCATTAAAGCTACTGGCTTTGATGAGCTGGCTCACTCATTTTTTTCCTTCCATAATTTCCAATAATAATCCAATAAACACGTAAAGCTAAATACACATCTTGAGTATCCTTTTCTTTAATATAATTTTGGTGGCGCTTTAAAGTGCCACTGAGGATATCCAGACATGAGCTTGTTTAAAGAAGGCAGTGGAAAGGGGTGGGGGTGGGAGTGGGGCACCGGATCACTCTTTTTTGCACCCTTGCCACTCTGCACTCACTTAATAAGTCACCAGCTTTTGATACTAAAAATGTAAGTTTATCAATATGTGCACATAATGGTAACACAGCCAATACTGACATAAAGTTTGCAGATTTCATATAAATATGCTGAGCTAAACAAAACTCTTGGCAGTCACCAAACATGCATGCTAATTTTATGACCATATATAAGCACTGAGCCACGGGAGGAATGATTAACTGCTTCCTTAACATGTGTTGAGTAAGATGTAGTTACAGTGAGAGAAACACAAAGTGACAACAGCAGGGGGACAAAAACAGGAGTATAAATAGATGAGTGTGTGAGTGCGTGTGTGTATGTGTGTAAAAGAGAGACTGACAGTGACAGGGTGAAAATTATAATAGATGGGAACAGCCGTCACCAAGTGCCACCATGATAAGGAGAGGAAAACAAGTGGTGACCTATTTTAGATTATACTCTGTGGAAACTAGACCAGTCCAACAGGACGTATCAGACTGCAGGACACTGAGTATCAAGTATGTGTGTGTGTGTGTGTGTGTGTGTGTGTGTGTGTGTGTGTGTGTGTGTGTGATCATGTTTCTACATCTTCGTGATGAGCAGCTTTACACAGATGTATACTCAAGTGTAGTAAGATGATGTATTTGAGTAGTACTGCAGCAAAATGCCTTTGCATGAAAGCCTGGACATGTATTTTACAGGCTTGTTCACGCTCATCTTTGTTATTCTAAACTTGCAAGTGGAACATCAGTGCTTTCCATCGAAAGGGGAAATTAGAGACTGAATGAGGAAATGAGTGGGTATAAACTCAGGAGGAGGGGATCTAAATTCTGAGGAAAACCAGCAAACAGAAAGATACATTGTTAAGGGGCACGTGGCCTCGGAGATGAAAAGGCCAGATAACAATCAGGAATGAAACCAAAACAAGAAGCATGAACTGGAAAGACAATCCAGATCAAATATGAGGAAATGAAATGGGGTGAGCACCAAAGAGGGTTCTGAGGTAAAACGATAAACCTAATTTGCAGTATAAATATATATTTAGGTAATTTGCCAAAGTATAAATAAAGGCATTATCTCTGATAGATGTTTATTTACCTGAAGTTAGGAGAATGGTTACTAAAGGGATCAAGAAGGATAAAGCTGTTAATCTCAACCTTTAAGAACTGAAATAAACAAGGAAATGAAGAGTTGACAAAAGCAGGATAAAAAAAATACATCTTAATTTTATTTTTTCATCATATTTTTAATGCTTGGTTTGTTTTTTTGTCTTTTCTGCAAACCCTGAAAAAAAATTGCTTGGGCTATCATTTTAAGAGGGTGATGATATGCTTACATGCACTTTGTTATAGAAATTGAGCATTTTAGAACGGTACAAATGAACACGAGCGATACCATTTTATTTCAAACAAACAGGTTTTGCAGGAGCGAGTACCCAGTCAGCTGCAGATTGTTACATTTAAATTTGGTTTCATTTAATGTTCAAGTATCAGTCATGTTTTCACCACAAATGCATGCATGGTTCACTTTGTAGTTAATTACTGAGTCTTATAGCCGCACCATGACTGTTCAACTAATTGCCACACTGTTGTGGAACACCAGTGCGTAGACCAAACGCACGTATGTGGTTTACTGTGGCAGGGCAACAAAATATTTTGAGTCCTGTCTGGAAGTCATAGAAAATCCAATACGGATCAAAGAAACATCAGAAAAATAAGAAAAGGTTGTTTGCGCCACAGCCCTACTAATGATAAGAAGCCCCACTTCCCTTGTGAAAAAGTAAACAGAGTGCTGTTTCAAAGCTTTCCATGAATGCTTCATGTTTGTAATAACGAGTATGCATTTGTGACTAAAGTACATATGACCTTTGGAGAGCGATGTATTTGCATAACTCATGCACGTATAAGCCAAGACAACTGATGACTGTCCATAGGCAGCATTAACAGGAAAAATGCTCTCTCTGGTGTGCAGAGGCTCCACGGGTGTGATTCTGATGTCACTATTTTGCAATGCGTGACTGTTAGGAGAACATGCCAGCTTTGAGAGGACTGTTAACTGTTCTAAACCAGAGGCAGGTATCAATTTCCATCTGTAATGACAGACTTCACAGTGTAGTTTAAAAACACAGCATATCATATACATGTGGAAATCTATTAGAACAGATTTGATTCTAAATTATGAGAGTTACCATGAAGCCACAGTCTATAGGAAACTCAACAGCCTTGTACTGTATATTCTGTATATATATATATGTGTGGTTAATTATGATTACATGTGTGGATCGAGTACGTGTTTACAAACTCATCTGGAACTCTTGAATCTATGTATAGCTTTACTGAGCAGAGACACGTGAAGCGTGATATAGGTTAGTGGATATCCATCTGCCCTGTATGACGGAGTGTGAATAGTTCTGCAAATCTGGGGCATCTTAAAGAAAAGGCTGTGAAAATATCTGTAAAAGATTGTTTAGAATATCTTCAAAACACAGAAAGGTTTTGGTGGTAATAACTGCAAGTGACAGCTGAGTTGTCCTCAGCGTACACGGCATGGAATGACTGGATCAGCTTCAGTTTTCCAGTAGCCGAGGCCACTGCGTAGATATTAAAAAGAAAGCATTTTCCTTTCTCTTTGTTTAACAGGCTCCTACAGTATGTATGAGGATTTGTGGAATAGCTGATAATGACTGAATCAGGTTTACAGCTAGAAATTTAATGCCAACCACCCTGAACCACCATTTCTTAAACTATTTCCTTCAAGCTTACATGGAAAACCACGTACCAGAGACTGGCATAAGACCCATGACTGCAGTCAAAAAGCCCCATGGAACAAATTTCAAAAATTCCTAAATATGTAGATGTCCATTCCTTTGTACTTTATCTCATCTGTGTAAACAATTATTAGGAACAAGGAAATGGGAAGCAGTAAATATACTGAGAATACGTCACATCTTTTTAATACTACTCAGATTTTTGTTACCAAACGACAAATTTTCTTGCATGCAAAACAAAACTGAACTGAACTAATCAAAGTGCACGTGCCGGATTCATACTGATGTAATGGAGTGTTATGCTGAAGCACATTGTGCGTTTATGATTTAATTGGTTGACTGTAGGTTACACAGTTTTCTTTATAAATGTTCACATGTGACCAGGCTATGTCGGCCACTACGTAGGAAATTAAAAATTTCATAGGAAATGTCATCTTAGAGTCTGCATAAGAATGTCTATAATTTCTTTAAAATATAGAAAAATATTTATAGTAACAACTACAGTGGCACGTCCAGCTGAATTCTTTTCTGTGTACAGGGTACACAGGGCCGAGGCCACTGTTTAGATGCCAGTTTTAAAACGAAAGCAAACTTCTTTCTCGAACAGGCTCCTGCGTATCAGGATTTGTGCGTCAAGTGGCACCAGCTGTTTACAAACCCTGAGGCAACACACGAGTATGAGGGCAGAAAGCAGCCATTGAGCAAATGGAACTGGAATTACAGTTATTATCATTTCTTTCGTGCCATTACTGACAGAATTAGTTTTCAGGCCTGCAGATGCTTTAATGTCAATCATCCCTAAGTATACAAAGCCTTGAGCATTTCCTTCAACCTGAACTGGAAAAGAATATATGCAAGAGGGAAATGAGACCCGTGACGAATGCGTATAATTCGAAAGCAGCCAAAAAGCTGCATGGAACAGATTCCAGAGATTTCTCTAGATGTGTAAATGAACTCCTTTGAACTGTATCTCAGATAAGTTAAAAGGTATGTGAGGGAGTAAGGAAGATAATTGTGGCGCTCTCGTCATACTTCTCTCATGAATCTATTACACATTTCTGTAAACACATGCCACATTTTCCTGTGAAGTATAACGGCCAAGCTAGGACAGCTACGAAATTTTGTAGCTAGCTATAACATCCTCGAGCAAAAAAAGAGAGCACGAGTTATAGAAAAGGTTACGATAATGTCTTTAAGAGAACGTCTACAATTTCTACAAGACATTTAAAATACAGAATCATCATGTGAATGATGCGGTGCTGTCACCGGGTAAAACCTCATGCTGAAACAAATCAGATGTTAAGAGGCACATGTCCCTCCTTACCTTGCCCAGTAGGACACCCATCTTGTGTCTCCAGCGGCCTTTGTTAAGAGAAGCCACTCTGATCCACAGGTTGAGCTGGGAGTTATACATCCACACGTCCCTGCTGTTGATGCGACCTCCTAAAAAAAAAGGAACACAGTTCTCATGAATGCAGTTAAGACAGCTCTGAGTTCAGTTTGATTTTGGAGAGCCAAAACATAAACAGAGCAAAACACATTATAATACTCCAGAGATTATTTACTGATAATCACATTTTTAATAAAAATCAGTCCTTTATAAAAGTGTTAAAAGTCTCTTCTTAACGAGCAGCAGGCTTTGGATAGTGTGTTTTTGTCCAAGTAGTAATTATCTTCTAAGTAGGTCAGAGTTTAAGTCTTATTTGACTTTGACAAACACACAAACACACACACAAAGACACGCACAATTACATTTTAGTGATTTTTTTGTTTGTTTGTTTGTGTTAATCTTCAAAGCAGACACGCAAGATGAAAGGATCTTTGTCAGCTAACAATCGGAACATGACTACTACTACGGCCACGCCGTCCTTATCCGACATCTGTGACGTTGTGGAGAATAAGGACAGTCACTTGACCGAGCAATAACACGACCTACACACATTTCAAGCAAGCCCAAACTTGTGCTCTTCTTCTCTCTCCATGATTCCCCAGCCCTCGCCACCAAACACAGACACCAGGAGAAAAACAAAGAAGCTCCTCTAACCTTTTAGTAAACTGGGAAAAAGTGTGTAATCAGTACAGTTGGAGAAGAAAAAACTACTGTTATAAAAGATTTCTTTGAAAAAGCCAGCCTTCTGTTTACGCACTGTGTGTCTGCTCAGACAGTTGTTTATTTGTACAATGCACAGACGAGAGGCCATATGGAGTAAAAAAGACCAAAAGTAATTAATGTTCGATCATTTTATATTATTTAGCAAGTCAGAGTGTGTATGGGCTCAATAATCTGCAGGAAAAATCAAAGATCCAGACGGTCTACTGCCCCTGAAGATCTGTTGTTGAAAGTTGTGCAACAATGAGACTTTAGCACTTCAAAGACAGACGTGTACATGTACATGTAAATCTCTAAAACTGTCAGTGGGTAACGTCCTCCTGGTGCAGAAGGGGTAGGGGTCAGTGCTAATCACTGTTTTTAAAGGAGAAGAATCCAAAACTTTGGGAGGTCCCAACATGATTTGTGTGACACTTGTGTTTCTTTGAGATGCCAATTTGTATTTCTTAGAGTATGTCTTAGAATTCCAGTTATGAGAAAGCAACTTGTGACTATGAGACACGTCCCTTTTACATGTATGCTTCATGAACATGTCTTGCTGCTCGCTAGCTGATAATACCACAGGAGGCTTATTATTGATCTAAGTCAGTCAGTAGTGGCCAGACTTCACATACAAGGACAGCAAGACCAGCAATGTTTTCAATACCCATATCCCATTTGAGACCACAGATAACTGCAGCTGTGCTACATACCGGAGGCCCTGGAAGGTATTGCAACAGATCCCAGCAAACACAAAAGGGCAGACAAAATGGGGGTATGAGCAGGAATGTGACTGAGATATAAATAAAGTTAAAGAGAAGGACTTCAATGTATCAACACAAGCGGGTTAATATAAAAGATGGAAAATCTGTCAACAAAGATCACAGCAGGCTAAAAAGCAGTTGCTTATGTATGTCTGTGGCACAGGCGGGGGCGGGAGGGTGTGTTGACGTTTTCAGGCTGCTTGCAGGCTGAGTGATGGCACACACGTGAGGACTTGGCACTGCGCTCTTTGCTGGAGGGAAGAACGTTTTTTTTCCTCTCCGTTTCTTTCTATATCCCCCCCTCTCGTCTCCAGCAATGTTTTGATCCATTATGGCTGTGCAGCTCACATAACGCATGTCTGAACATGAGAAGGCACATCAGAGCTCTTGTTAATGTATTTTTTCCAGAAATCTCTTTTTTTTTTAAGTCACAAAAAAGAAAAACATGTTAACCTCCAGTCTCTCAATACAACTACACAGATGTGAGTTTGGCAACTACCTTTACTCTGACCTCACCAGTTAAAGTAAATGAAGTAATACTAATGTCTTAGGAGGTCCCCCCCACCACCACCAACAGAGACTTGCAACACACTTGGCAACATGTTGAAAAATGCAGTAGTCTTTCCAAGCATCCCTGAAAGCTATACCTCAAGATTTACTGTAAAGCTTCTTACAGAAAAAAAAATGTAAATAGTTTTTTCCCCTCATATGAAGGAGGCTCAGAGAAACAACCAGTCAATGCTGTGACCTCGGGAACTGGTCAGTAGGAAGAGAAAGAAGGACAGGCTGCCAATGAGGGTGTCTCATAGCACCAAGCCTGCAGAGTGCATCCAGATGTTGCGCTCATATTTTCCTTCAGCTCGAACAGGCTGAGGCCTTAAAAATAACACAGGCCAAACAGTCACCATGGCCTTTCCTGCCACTCTGCTCAGAGATTAGATGGCAAGTTAAGCACAGTCCAACTGTGTCTGATGTGTACTCACTACTATAATTTCTCTGTACACAATTTATCTCACTTGTCTCATAACATACTGAATTCTAAATGTCCAGCTTTTGTTTTATTTTGTTGAAAAGTTATAAAAAAAGATACTGATTCACCGATTCATTCATAAGTAGTTTAAGTTTAAGAAAAAAGTAGCTTAAATTTGGGTATACAGTATTTAGTATCTCTAAAACTGGCTAATACCTTAAAAACTTTATATGCCAAAGGTAACACATACCTGTGGTTGGCAGTTTGGCTTGTGTTCATTTCAAGCGTTGAAAGAGCTATGCTAATGAACTGTAACACGAGGCAGGGTCTTACCTGACACGAGGATGTCGTTGCGAAGGGCACAGACGGCGTACTCTGACTTGGTGAACTCGGGCAGTTTTGCCAGTGGTTTCCATTCTCCTGTGACTGGATCGTAGCATTCAGTGTAGGGAAGGTTGAAGCCCCCCACCCGCTCACAGCCACCGACCACCACAATCACCTCTGTGAAGCCAGTTGACCTTTACAGAAAAAAGCAGGGGGCGGGGGAGAGACGTGAAAATTACAGACAAACGGGGCTGACGAAATTATAGAAACAAAACAAAAAAACAGGAAAAACATGTTTCAATCAATGGGTGACCTTAGAGGAATGAACAAATTACAGACATGGTGTCTAGTTAAGATGCTGCTCTATGCAAAGGGCATGAGTATACGTAAACATACACGTGTCAACACCTGGAAGCTAGGAACATTAAAAGATTATCACAGAAATTGCCTTCATTAATCTTCAAGGCACAGTTCAGCTTACAATGAAGGCATCAATCTCGGGCACAACAAAAACACACTTGAGACTAAAAGCTGGAGCAGAATTTCCATGATCACAAAGCTTTCCTCTTTGGCTGTTCAACACATGCCATGGATATGACTACATTTCCCATGGGAGAGCTAATTAACTACAGCCTCATTTCTTGTTGTGTCATTCTAACATTCGGACATCAGATACAGGGCTGTATTGTGTTCACGGGTTGGTGTATTTACAGTTTCTCTCGTGGTTATTTGCTTGTTTACATGTCGTGAAAAGCGGGTTTTAGAGCAGATTCAAGTGCTGTGGGGGAAGTCTGGCCCTGGAGCAGCTTTTGTGTGTAAGCCTGTGTGCACGTGATCAATTTCTTTCTAGACGTTTCCTGGGGGAATAGAAGCCCTGGTGTAGACACAGAAGGTGAAAATCAAGCATTTGTTTTGAGCAATAGAGGATGTGGCCCTCAGGGCAAACCAAGCAATCTATATGGGGACCAACTGCTTGATTGGATTACTGATATGAACACATGTGCCTAAAAACTGACAATACACTTGAAATACACGTCACACAGCCTTAACCGACAACTACAACTGCTCCCTATTTTTCTTAAGGAAGGTCTAACAACAAAGGACACTATACAGCCTATCATACGGTCTGCTTTTTATCTGCTTCATAAGATTCAGTCAGCACCTGCTTTCGTCCAGAGACTTTAACATGCAGGTGGACAAAAGTAAACACACATGGCCTACTTGGTAAATAGGTACAAGGTTAACAGGTGAGGACAATGAAAACCCAAACACATCAGTGAGGCGAATTAGACTGATGGTACAACAACAAGACTCAACATTTCATGATTACCATGTGTTGCATCACTGAACTTTTTGTGTTTTTTACAGGCATCAAGCCTGTGCAGGAACATGCCCTGCCTACCTCATTATCATTACCATTTCAACACAGGACTACAAAACAAAGCTGCATCAGTGACACACTCAGGTTTTTTTTTAACACAGCAACACTCCCTGTCCCTCTCACACAACAACAACAACACGGACACTGAGTTCATATGCAACTTGTAAAATCTAGTTATGCAATGAGGGATGTACAAGACTGGCTAACTGCTTAAAAAGATGTGTTATAACCTAAGAAGACAAAAAGGATGCCAGAAAGGACAGTTCATTTACCATTCATGTGACTTGTGCTACTTCCACAAGCTATCTAAGTTATCCATCACTTTCCTCATACCTGGGAGTCAACACTTACCTACGTGGACGAGTTCTGGGTGACATCATTTCATTTCCGAGCACGTGGTACCGCCTGGCCTCGTGGAGAAGATGGTAGCACTCCGGGGCAGTCTGGATGAGCTGGTCTCCTTCCACCGTCTGAACAAAGTAGCTGGGATGCAGAAGGGGCAAGCGGACATGGTGAAGCAGAGCCTTCAGTATGGGCCTCCTGCTCTCCACGCTGTGGTACACCCAACGCATCACTGCCTCAAACACAAACTCCTCCTTACAGACAGAAAGCTCATCACTGTTGATGTACTCTTCCAGCTCTTCTTTATGCAGGTCGAGGAACTCCTCGTGAAGAGCCACCTCTGAGAAGTTGGCCAGGGCGTAACTGCGGCAGCGGCCGGCCAGCTGCTTCAGAGAATGCGCATCTGCGAAGCGCTGGATGCCCAAGCAGTTACACGGGTCCAGCTGGGCCTCTAGGAACTTAGCGCAGGCATCGCGAAGTGTGGTGATCTGGAAGAGGCTGGAGGTTTCAAAGAGAAACTGGACATTTTCAGTGGTGATTTTGGCACGTCCAGTGTAAACGTAGTTGAGGAAGGAGTCCATCGCCTCGGCCAGGATGCCATTGATCTCAACAAGCATCTCGCGGCTCTCGCGGTGATCGTTACAGAACATGGCTCTGAAGTAGGAAGAGCAGGCAGATAGCACAGCGCGGTGGCAGGGAAACTCACGGCCCTGCACGCTGATGACCACATCGGTGAAAAGGCGGCAGTCGCGAAATTCATTGAACACCTGCAGAATGCCCTCTGAGTGTGAGGATCCAGAGCAGAAGTCCAGGACATCCTGGCTGCCTATATTTTTGCATTCAACCTCAAACACCTTGGGAAACAAAAACATGTGTAAAGATGTGCAGTTTGATAAGATATCACAAAAGATTTGAGAGCAATAATTAGAAGCAGTGTGTTTATTATTGACAGCACCTTGCGCTTGACAGCTGGTGAGTCTTTGATCCCAGAGTCCTCCCTGTTCAACCTTCTGCCCAGAATCAATACCATGGCTGCCACCTTCAATATAGGCCTTTTTAGTACTTTTAAAGATACCTGAGGATGGAAAACAGGTAGTGCAAAAATATTACTATATATGTAATGTGTTATTCTTGTGGAAATTGTAGAAGGGGATATCCCCCAAAAAAGGGTCATGAATGTATGAAAAGTGGCCTAATTAGATTTGTACAGTACAAACTGAGAACATTCATCAAACAAACAAAGCACTCTTAGAGAAAAGCCACAAAGCATGTGTTTAGAAGTAGGCAAAATCACACAAGCCCCTCACAAGCACATTTTTTAAGCCAGTGGGGGCAGAAATAATCTTTTCCAAGGAAAAAAAAAATCCCAGCTGAACGCAAATCAGTATGGCACCTTGCCTAGCATGCTGTGAAGTAGTTGTGCCCTGCAGCAATATGGACTGCAGGAAATGGAAGATGGCAAACAAAGAGATACAGGCGGGAAAGAGGGTGAGCAACGGTTGAAAGGCCAACCTACATGTCAGTCAGGTTTGTTCTGAAAGCATGGGGGCAGGGATACTATTAGATGTTTAAACAAGTGCAAAGTGAGGGCTACTATATATATATATATATATATATATATATAGTTAACTTGTACAGACTGAACAGCCAAGGGAATATCCCACTAAGTGTGCTTTGTTTACACACAAAGATAGACTGCATCTTTATCTTCTAAAGTTCTTGAGAATATTTGACAAAATTATCATTATTTTTTCAATCAATGGCTGTACTGTATTTCTAAAGCCGGCGGACCCGTGAGGTCACTGGCTATTTTTAACTTGAACTACACCTATTCACGTGCGTTAGCGGATTTACCGCAGCCGCAGCACCTCATTGAAGTCATGCCGATTAAAAGACAGGTTTAGCCGGAGGAAACTGACGCAGATTTACTTTGTGACTAATACATAATAAGGTGGACACACACACACAAATATGACACAAATAACCACCACATTAACTAATGCATGTTTTACATTGTGTCTGCATCACTGTTTGTTATTGAGATTAAATTAAGTAAATACTACACTGAAAAGGATTTAAACAATAATCAGGTTTCTGATATTTAAAAATGGCAATAGGTGCTTTATTTTTGTATCAATTTTTGTATCAATAACATAAAACTATACCTGCGTGTGTGGTTGGATAGCCATATGGGTACAAAGTACTTGATGTGTTTTGTTTAATTAGACAAAGGAAACGTGCCTCGTGCCAAATGTTAGCTGTTTAATTCCCCTCATTTTTTTTATAGTTGGCCTCTTGTTTTACTTAATTTAACCGAAAATCAAGTAACAACAAGCAGAAATAATTCTAAAGTTAGCACCCATAAATGTTTACTTACGAAAAGGTAGAAATTAATTACCTTGTGCAGAAGGTTCCAGATGAAACTTCCTCCTGTGTCTCCAGTGGATAAACAAGTTCGAAGAAGAGTAAATCTGTATCCCGAAAAGGTTTAGCAGTGTATTTCACACTAGTTATGGTCGAAGGGTTAAGATAAATAAAGTAGGCTGCTATTTAGCCGGGACATATTGACTTTATTTTTGACTTGCGATGCTGACAAAAACAAAAGACTTCTAACTGTAACTGTAAACACTGAGCCTGTATATAGGCTTCTCAGAGAAAAAAAATCGCTCTGCGCCTGCTCCGCTGCATTATGGGTAATGTAGTTGTACTGAATATGTGTTACTCAGGTTTGACGAATGAGAACACTACATTTCCCAAAGGCTTCCAGTCCTCCACGTGGCCTTTCTTTGTTTGCAAACAAACGCAACTTTTACGGAGGAAAAAAAAGTTGACAGCGATCGAAGAAAACACGAAAAATAACACCAGTTTTTAAGCGTTGCTTACATGGATATGTAAAGGTTAGGCTAGCATTTAGGAAGCTAACGTCATTAAATACATTTTTGTTATGTAAAATACGCACCCATATGAAATAAAAGGGTATTTACACAGTTATATAGTATACATGATAATCATAAGCTATATACAGAAAATCAGCAATAACAGCACTAACATGACCCTTTAAACACGTGAGAACATGATGAAAAGCAGCAAACTACACTTTTTTTCAGGTGAGGAAGGAGGAACTTGGCCGAAATTATGGATGTCACAACTTCCTTAGCTTGCTGCAAAATATTTCCGAGAGATTCCAGCTGAGTTCGTTGAAAAACCAAGCACGCTATGAACCATGTGCCCAACTCTGGAAGTACACAAATAGCAAATCCAAATCCAAACCAGCAAAGGGAAAGCTGTAGGGGCATACAGTGGTGTTTGTATCCAAAAAGTATTGTAAACCATGATCAGAACCCTGCACAGTCACAAATCGACAGCGTTTGACGTTATGCAGTTAAAATGTAATGGCTAACACAACCTGCTATACCCAGGCATACACAAGAACAAGAGCACCCACAGGATGAGGCATTGCTGCCACATTCACCAGGCCAGTGTCATGCCAAAAGTGATTGCATGTGTTTGTATAGTTGAAAAAAAAAAAAGAAGTCTTTTAACCTTGTTGCTGTTATCAAATAGGATGTATTTAATTTTTTTATTTATTTATATATATATATATATATATAT
>VUQK01038781.1:0-15515 GCA_015106715.1 Bujurquina vittata | reverse complement strand
TTTTTTTTAATTTATTTTTTATTTTTTTTTTTTTTGGTGGAAGTGGGGAAATTTTTTTTTTTTTTTTTTTTTTTTTTGAATTTTTATGCTTAAATAGTTTTTTGCTGATTTTAGGTTTGTTCTGAGAGCATGGGGATGGGGTTTTTGGGGGATGACGGGAGGAGAGAAGCTGCAAAGAGGCATGTAAGACTGCAACTCTTCTTCCTGGTCTCAACCCTGGGCAGTTAGGATTTAGGAGGGTTAATAAATTTGGCCAGATTTCCAGAAACGAGAGCTGCTCCATCCAGTTGCTCCATCCAGTGGGATGGATGCCATCTCTCCTAATAAGACCAGGTTTTCCCCAGAAACTTCCCCAATTATCTATGACATCATCATAATCATCATTGATTGGCACAGCCAATGATTGCAATTTCCTCTTCTCTGGTTTAAAGGATGAGTGACATCCTCCCTTCTGTGTTCCCCAGGGGTCTGGACATACTAAGAAAAAAGGGAAGGAGCTCTACTTTGGATCTGCCAATAGACTCAGTTAGCCTTAGTTTGCAGGATCTAATTGGCTACTTCCAACCACCTGGAGAGCACTTGGAACATGAAGACAAGCAGAACCGACTGAGAGCTCTGAAGAACCGTCAGAATCTCTTTCAGGAAGAGGTAGGTGTTAAAAATTTAGTTTAGTATATTTACTTAGTGGCCCATACAGATTTTTTTGTACAAGGTTGTAAACATGCTTTTGATCCTGTTTAATTGGGCAAAAATATATTAATTTTTTGGAGGAAATGCAGTTTTTTTGTACATTGACATTGTCTTCATTTTTCAGTTCAGGTAATAGCTTAGTTGCATTATCTAGAATAATATCCATATCCACAGTATGAATGAACTTCATTCAGTTTGTCCTTCATAATTTTTTAACTTTCATAATTTTTCTGACTGGATTCTGTTTTATAGAGCAGCAGCATTGCACACATTATCTCAATCCGGATGAATAAAGTAAAAACAACAACTTTGGTTTCTTTAGGGGATGATCAGCCTGGTCTTGGAGTGTATTGATCGTCTTCATGTCTATAGCAGTGCAGCTCATTTTGCTGAGGCAGTTGGAACGCAAGCTGGAGAGGCCTGGAGCTCTATTCTCAACTCCCTCTACCAGCTCCTCGGTAAACACATGTACAGACAGATGCACAGGAAAGACGTATTAGCCCCCATTGTAATTCCATTCATCTAAAACCACACATTAGAGCTGATAAATTTTGATACTCAGGTTATCTAAAGAGCTGACAAATGACTCTGATATTCATTATTTAGTGATGCAATCAGAGAACAGAGATCTGCAAAGACACATGGGATCAGTAAGAACAGATGATTCTACAGTTTTCTGGGTTACTGTTATTGCACTTATCATATCTCTCCTCTACTGTCCACTCCTTTTCCCATTCATCTTTCTAGCGGCGCTCATCAGAGGGAACAGGAAGAACTGTGCCCAGTTCTCTGGTTCCCTGGACTGGCTCATTAGCAGACTGGAGCGGCTGGAGGCTTGTTCTGGTAGGTTATCTTATCTTTTACAAGGTATAATATAAGATTTGATTATGTAAAAATCCACATTCAAAAATATCTTTGTTACATACAAATGCATGTTGCATGCAAAAATCAGTGTTCAGATCTGTGGGGATTTAGTCAACTCATAAAAGGCTTCTTCGACTAAATTAACATAAAGCCACCTGTTCACCTGTCACAAGCATGACTGTGCCTCAGGCTTCCAAGTTTACATTGTTGACTAAAGCAGCAGTATGATAGTGGGAAACATCGCACCAGAAGTGAATGAAAGTGTTCTGAGAAAAAGTACTTTCTGTCTGATTATGGCTGTAGTGGAGGTTTCTATGTGAGCACTGCTTAGCACTGTGCTTGTACTTTTGAATTATGTTTTACACAAACGACAGTTTATTTTTAATTGCAGGTATATTGGAGGTGCTCCATTGTGTGCTGGTGGAGAGTCCTGAAGCACTTAACATAATCAAAGAGGGACACATCAAATCCATTATTTCTCTGCTGGACAAACATGGTCGGAATCACAAGGTATGGGCACCTACTTATCCACAAACGTAAATTACAGTGCTGTTATTATATATCTATCTGTATCTGAAGTGATGTGTTCAAAAATACTGCAAACGTGCAATAAAAGAAAAAAAAAAACCTCAATAATAATATTGTACAGGAATGCTAATTATCCCTGGTACACTTGCATACATTCTTTTTACAGCTAGATTGTCTGTTCTTTGGAAAACTTCCCATGTGGGTTTAGACTCTATCACTGCCTTCTGACGATAGCGGGATTCTGTGGGGTCAGACCCTTTGTTGCAGGGCTCCTGGTCCTTATTGTGTCCTACCATACTATAAGTTTTTATGACTCTACCTTGGTTTTGTCATGTATTTGCATGCTGAAGAATGAATTCGGTACCAATCAGATGCCTCCCTGATGGTGGTGTGTGATGGATAAAAATGTGTCTTTGTACAGCCACAGCATTAAAACAACCAGCCTGGTATTGTTAATGTTTCTCTCATGTCTATAAGAAAAAAGGCTCTGACTTATCACGGCAGGGACACCATAGACCTCTTCCCAGTAGATGCATTTATTTCTGAATGTTTTGACGAAGGGCCTCCATGGATCGGACTTGTTGTTCCAGTGTATCCCACAGAAACTCCACATCTCGTACTCGTCATGTTTTAATCGTGCATGAATAATTTCTGCAGTGTATCAGGGAACATTCATCCATTAAGGGTGCATGTGCTTCGGTCTCCCATTGCTTCATGATCCAGTCCTAATGCGAATGTTCATTTTAGAAACTTTTAGTTGTAAATAGTGGCAGCACTGACACTTTTAGCCCTCTGGGGTGTCTCCAGCTAACACTGACCTTTTCAGCAATTTGCTACATGGGTTACATGTAGTTCAATATGTATGACACTACCTGTTTACTTGTGTGTGTTTTTATTTTAGAAACAGTGACATCTTCTCTTGTTTTTAAATGCTGTTTAGGTTCTAGACGTGTTATGTTCATTGTGTGTGTGTCACGGCGTGGCAGTGCGCTCTAACCAGCACCTGATCTGTGACAACCTACTGCCAGGAAGAGATTTGTTACTGCAGACGCGCCTGATCAACCACGTAAGCAGGTATACACACACAACTAGAACTCCGATTGTAATGGTCAAACCATGGAATCTAATATAGTTATTAGAGTAATGGTATGCTGTATTTACCTCGTCAGTGACATTCATTCCCTCCAACAGCATGCGTCCCAACATCTTTCTGGGTGTCAGTGATGGCTCTGCCCAGTACAGGAAGTGGTACTACGAGTTGATTGTGGATGAGGTTTTGCCATTTGTCACAGCAGAGGCCACTCACCTGAGAGTGGGCTGGGGCAACACTAGTGGCTATGCACCATACCCCAGTGGAGGGGAGGGGTGGGGAGGCAATGGGGTGGGTGATGACCTCTATTCCTATGGCTTCGATGGACTCCATCTTTGGTCAGGTAAGGTGTGTGTGTGTGTGTGTGTAGAAAGAAAATAAGTTATTATATTAACTAGCTATGACTGATAATAAAAGTCTAAGCTAAAAAACAATGCCCAGAATTAAATCTTTGAAAAAAAACAGCTCCAAGTTTTGGTCAGAGACTGGAGGACAGTTATGCAAAATGCCTGCAAGAAGTTATTTTGGCTGACCATGGTGAGCTTTTATGCAATGAAGTCAGCTCAGAAGTACCAAAAACTGCACTTGCTCTAATGGCCACTGGAGACAGGCTCCAATTGTAAGTCAGTTCCTATAAACTTCCATGTTAAAATATTCAAATAAACAGCCGTAAACAGTCACGTTCAGAATAAATCTATATTTTTGCTCAGTGTTATTAAATCAGAAAAAATACCAAAAATAATACATATGATATGATATGATTTTTTGAGCTTCTTTATACATAGCAGTAACTTAGAAAACACCCTGTAAACCTAAAGAAAAAAAAACACAAAGAAATGGAAATATGTCCCTGCATGAACTCTGATGTTGTGTTCTACTCACACAGTTAGAATTCAGATGTTTACATGCTCCAGAGTTCAAACCAAACTAAACTAAAGTCCTTGCTACACTCTCATCTATCCTGTGCAGGCTGCATTGCACGGACCGTTAGCTCACCCAATCAGCATCTCCTGCGATCAGAGGATGTGGTGAGCTGCTGCCTGGACCTCAGTGTGCCCAGTATCTCCTTCAGGATCAACGGACAGCCGGTTCAGGGCATGTTTGAGAACTTCAACTCTGATGGCCTTTTCTTCCCAGTGGCGAGCTTCTCTGCTGGGGTCAAGTCAGTGTTTAAGTGGAGATCACATGATAACATTTTAGTTATTGTCTGTTTTCTTTGTGTACTGTAAGAAGAAATCCAAAACAGCTTGCTTTATTGTTGTCTTTAAAATAGATTTGAACCTATGTGATGACTGTAAGCTTCCCTTTCATGCACATCCTGATTTTGCACAATGGTTGCTGTCCTGAGACCAACATTTGTGGGATACCCCTGGGCAGGGGGCGTGGTGGCCATCGGGAAGTTTGGGAGGTTTCCCGAATGGCCGGTCGTTTCCAGGCCGAACCGGCCGGTGATCAGAATTTTTATTTATTTATTTTTTTTTTTTTTACCCAATTTAGCACAGCAGCGCTCGTGATGCAGCTCTCACGGCCTCTCCAGACCAAGCTCCTGGGCTGAATTTCAACCCCCACCTGCCTGTGCCCCTGAGCCAATAATAACTCCCTAAGGAGTGTCTTACACATGTTGTCCTTGAAGCAGTTATTGTTCCAAGGATGTCCTACAAATGTTGATATCAGATCTCACAACATTTGTATGACACACTAAGACAAGTGTTAAACTTGCATTTGGCACCTTTTTACTGCAGTTCTCAATATGAGGTCCAAGGGCAAAACGGAACAGCTCATGACCTGAAATACCGCATTGTCTATCAAACATGGTTGAAGCATTATTATAATAATGTGGCACGAGTATGTATGGCTGCAAATAGAAGCGGGTCGCTAGTGTTGATAACTTACAGTTGCTGACAGAATGAGCCAGATACTCAAGACAAAATTGAAGGCAGAGAGACCCACAAACAAGGAGCAGCTAAAGAGGCCTACAGTGAAGGCCTCTCAACCCCATTAAAAGTCAAAAGTCTGCGCTTCAATCCAATCTTGATTGTTTGAATTTAAAGTCACTGTGGTGTTGTACAGAGGCAAAACTACAGAAACATCTTTCACTGTCCAAAAACTTATGGATGTACCAGTATATTATTTGGTCAGCAATATGAAGCCAAATAGTTACAACTCATCAGTTTTAGCTGGCAGCAGCCTGGCTAACTCACGCCTGTTTTGTAGCTCTTTTTATATCATCATCATCATCACAAACATTTATTGCCGGAAGCAATTTTTTGTCCCAGACCTATCATATGTGTTGGTTCCATGGATACACATATTCTGCGTACTGATGCTCATGGATTTCCTCCCTGTATTATGTTCCACGGCAGGGTGCGTTTCCTCCTTGGTGGGCGCCATGGGGAGTTCAAGTTCCTCCCTCCTCCAGGTTATGCTCCTTGCTATGAGGCTGTGTTGCCCCGGGAGAAGCTGAAACTGGAGGCCAGTCAGGATCAGACTGCCACCAGAGACCTGCTAGGACCCACCGTCACTTTGAGCCAGGCAGCATTCACCCCCACTCCTGTAGACACCAGCCAGGTGCAATTGCAGTCATGGATGCTTTCACAAATCTCTTTCTCCCTTTTCTTAATAATATACTTGATTAGAGTTTTTAGAAAAGTTTTTCTCTCAATCATAACCAATAATGAAATGTCAGACTGAGAGAACTGAAAGCTCTGTTTTCTGTTTAGATTGTTTTGCCACCTCTCTTGGAGAGAATCAGGGAAAAACTTGCAGAAAACATCCATGAACTCTGGGTGATGAACAAGATAGAGCTGGGGTGGACCTATGGTGCAGTGAGTATCAGACACATACCTGTATACAATAATTGCAACAATATTTTTAGACATGCTTCTCAAATTGGACATTACAAAGTGCTTCACACAGGGCAGTCCAATAGAACAGGCAAAAGACTGTTTAAGTCTTACAGGGATCCAATAAAGGAATGTTAAACCAAACACTGATTTTCAACCCCTTTCAGGCATGCATTTCTTTTCTGTAATGCTGACACAAGTCAGAACCGAATGCTACACTATATTGCCAAAAGTATTTGCTCATCTGCTTTCATATGAGTATGAACACGAGTGACATCGCATTTCTGATCCATAGGGTTTAATATGATGTGGGCCGACACTTTGTAGCTATAGCAGCTTCAGCTGTTCTGGGAGGGCTTTCCACACGGTTTAGGAGTGTGTTTATGAGAATTTTTAACCATTCTTCCAGGAGCAAAATTGTGAGGTCAAACAATGATGTTGGACAAGAAGGCCCGGCTTCCCGTCTCTGCTCTATTCGTCCCAAAGGTGTTCTGTCAGGTTGAAGTCAGGACTGTGCAGGCCAGCCTCATTGGCGCACACCAAATTCACTCATTCATGTCTGTATGGACCTTGCATTGTGCACTGGTGCGCAGTCATTCTGCGACTGGAAAAGGCCATCCCCAAACTCTTCCCACAAATTGTCTTGGTATGCTAAAGCATTACGACTTCTTTTCACTGGAACTAAGGGGCTGAGCCCAACTCCTCAAATACAGCCCCACACCATGATCCCTCTGCCACCAAACTGTACATTTGGCACAATGAAGTCAGACAATTACAGTTTTCCTGGCAACTGACGTCTGTGCACTATGACTCAGCATCCTTTGACCCTGCTCTGTGACTTTACAAAGCCTAATTACTTTGTGGATGAGTTACTGTTGTTCCACTTTGTTATAATACCACCAACAGTTGATTTATACTTGAGGAAATTTCATAACTGGAATAACCCGTGGCATCCTATCACAATATCACGCTGGAATTCATTGAGCTCCTGAGAGCGACCCCTTCTTTCACAAATGTTTGTAGAAGCAGTCTGTACGCCTGGGTGCTTGCTTTAACATCTGTGGCCATGGAAGTGATTGGAACACCTGAATTCAATGATTTGGACAGGTGAGTAAACTCATTTGGCAATATGGTGTACAAACACACACACAGCGTTTGTCTCTGTTGGTCATCCACAGACACACAAAATAAATCCAGGTCCTCTTCGGTTTTTCTTCTGAGTCATTATAAATTAATTCATGTTTCTTAAGTGCAATCCCCAAAGACTCACAGAAAAGTAACTCATAAAACCACGAACGAGCCAGTTTTACACAGCTTCTTCTATTGTTACAGTGGGGTAAATAGGTATTTGACGCCCTGTTAAATTAATCATTTTTAACCACTTACACACACACAAAAAAGGGCCAGTCTTAGTGCAGTTCTGAAGGAGACAAATCATGCAAAATCCACTTATTGTGTACATTGAGTGTGTAGGAGTGCCGGAAATTTAAATGTATTCTCTCCCTTTGTTGTGTAGATATCTTTATTTATTTATTTTTGGGTCATAATTTTAAGCCTGTTCAGTTTTCTCTATTCCCTGGTACGTTTTCTTATCTGTTACGTCGCAGTATTTGCTAAACAAGGGCAAAAATGATCTGGGGTGGAGTGGAACGCTTTTCGACCTGGAGGGGGCGGGGCGTGAAGTGTCTCATTCGCATTTAAAGAGACCGCACCAAAACCAGTTGCTGCAAGACGAGCCTCAGAAAAGGTGTAAAAGAAGGGTCTGTGGAGCTGCAATAATGACAAATTCAGACAAAAGTATTGCAGTTCTACTTTATATATACCACAAGTGGAAGAGGAAGTGGCGCAGTGGGTAGGCGCTCGCCCTGCGGCCGGAGCCTCTGTCCCTGCGCTGCGTTGTGTCCTTGAGCAGGACACTTAAACCACATTGCCTAACGGTAGCGCCGGCAGCTGCTCGTCTCTGGATGAGTGATCTGGAACCCTCATTTCATTGTGTGCCTGGTGTGCACAATGACAATGACTTGAATCTAACGTCTAACAAGGGACTGATTTACATATCAAAAGGAAGGATTTAAAAGCATATATGCCCTTTAATGGTAGGTTTATTTTAATAGTGAAAGATAAATTGGCACGCAAAAGATTCACGACGAAAGCAATTACACATTATAGCAATTACAAATTCATGTCAATTTTAGTGAGGAAAATATTATTTGATACCATTAGTATACATGATTCCTTATTTGAAGGAGTAACCTTTGTTAGATACTGATTTTAGTTGGTGACCAAGTTTGCGCACATTTCAGTAAGGATTTTTGGCCATTCCTTGTGGAAGATCTTCTCCAAAGCTTTCTAGGTTGTCACCTGAATGGGCAAAGCTCTTCATACTGTAGGTTTTATCTGCGATTAAAGTCCAGAGAATGGCTGGGCCACGACATAACCTTAATGTCCGTCTTCTTGAGCCATGCCGTACTTTAGATCTAGCTTGAAGATCCACTCACGAAGCATTTCCTAGCTGGCTGAAGAGTGTCTTGAACTTGATGCTGCAACTGCAAAAAAAAAAGAAAAAGAAAATCAGTGTCTATCGGTTGACCTCTAGGATATCTATGAGAAGAACACAGAAACATCCACATGTTAGGGAAGTTACTGCAATTGTCCCATGGCTGCGAGTGAATCCAAAACTGCATTTAGGGATATCTAAACAAAATATTGCACAAGTCAAACATTGACTTAACACTGTTCACTGTTCATGTAGGGGTTTTCTGCATGTGTTCAGCTGTCAGTATTCCTCATGCAGGCACAACCAGAATGATTGTGGGGTTCCTGGTGTATTTAACCAACCTGGTAAAATGAGAAAATATGAATATTTGAGGCACCACTTTCAAATTAAGGAAAACAGATAAAACAATGAACTTTATCTCAGACGATTAGCCTGTGAATTTGAGTATTTTAATTAATAATTAAATGATCCAAATGAATGGAAAATCTCCAACTAAGTCATTAGTTTAATCACTCTTATATACAGTAATATATTAAACTTATGTTAAATTATAAACATGGAACTCTGGTTAACACTGATTTTTTTTATGCTACTGTTTTATTCTTTTAAGATCAGGTGTCCTGAAAGGCGCCCACAAATAAAATGTATATTATTATTATTATTATTATTATTATTATTATTATTAAGTTTACTCCAACATTAAGCGTGCTTACAGAGGCAAACCCCACCCCCACCATGCTGCTCACCTCAGCATACACCCCCCTCAGATGGAGAGCTAGGCCTACTGTACAAACCGACCTGCAGGACTGCTTCATGCACACAGACTAGGGCCTATTTGAACACAAGGATCTGGAAACATTCACAGGGACTGTATTAGACTTCAGTAAGTTCTGTATCGGAAATGTGACTGTTTGCAAAATCGTCTGGGTTTTCCCTAATCAGGAACCCTGAATGAACAGCCAGTTCCATACGCTCCTCAAAACCCGTGATGCTGCCTTCAGGTCAGACGGCAGAGCTCTTTAAAATGCTGCTCAAGCTGACCCGAAAAGGGGAATTACAAAGTCAAGGCGGACTACAGGAGGAGAATAGAGTCTCACCTGTCCAGCAACAACACACGGGAAGTGTGGCAGGGCATTCAGAACATCACAAACTACTGAGGCTGTGATGTGACAGCAGGAGACCTGCTAGCAGAGGAACTCAACTGTTTCTTTGCTCACTTTGAGACACAACAGGATCCATCATCCCGACAGGGGGAGGCTTCAGAGGGGAGTCAAGACGGCACAAAGAATAGTTGGCTGCCCTCTCCCCTCCCTGATGTCTACACCTCTCGCTGCCTCTCTCGCCTACCAAAGTGCAATACTCACCCATCTTCATTTGTATATGTATATAGTTATCTATAAATCTATTTATTTTTATATACATTCTATTTTAATTAGAAGTTTTATTGTATATTTTTAGAAAGTGTGACTTTACTGCTTGGCATGGATCAGGAATGGCCCTCTAATCTCATTGTACATTCTGTATAATGACAAAAAAAAGACATTCTATTCTATTCTATTCTATTCTATTCTATTCTATTCTATTCTGTTCTATTCTCTATGCATTTATTTATTTTTCAGAAGGCATTTTTGTTGTTGTTTGCTTTTTAAGTGAATATAGGAATATATGAAGAGTTCATATTCAAAACCCTCGAAATCTGCTTGGACGCTTTTCTTTTAAAATCGGAATTTTTTTTTTTATATTTATTTTTATTTTAACCCCCGGAGTGAGTGAATGTGTGTGTGTGTGTGTGTGTGTGCGCGCGCGTGTGTGCTCGCACGCCCATATTCATGCACCTGTGAGAAAATGCACGTGTTCCCTCCCAAATCCAACGTGGTGAGCCCTATTCTTCATACCAGATTTTTTTTTTTTTGTATTATTACTTTTATTTTTCCCCCAAAATCATAAAATGTAACCAAGAATAAAGGCACCTCAGTGAAAGCCAGCATCCAGACCCCTAAACAAGGCCAAAGAGACTAGCAAAAACCAAACCAAGCAGTGTGCTGAGTCCAAACATCACAGCACATGATGGGGACAAGAACCCAAGTCTCTGCTATCTGCATCAAAGGCCAAGAAGCAGTGGAAACCGTGGAAACCCCCACGCCAAGGCAGAAACATGCAGGAAAGTCTGCATCAGTGCCTGAGGCCCTCGCAAAAACCAGCCGAGGCCGACAGCACAACCGGCCCCACCCAGGCAGCACGGCCTCCCAGAAGCCAGGAGCCCAGAGCACCACACGAGCTGAGGGACAATGAACAGACCCAAAGCCCGGGAGGGACTCCAGCCAGCACAACCCGGGCGTCCAGACACAGCCCCACCGGCACAGGACGGCGCGGCCCACAGGACGCCCACCCGGCGTAGGACAAGGGAAATCTTGTTACGACTTTTGCTTCCTTTACTTAGACAAGTTTAATTGCTCAACATTTTTTCTACACAAAACAAGGCTAGACTCTCCTTCAGCTGTGTTTACGATCTGATCACCACCAACAAAAGCGAACTCCTCAGTGCAGCACAGTGCTGAAAATACTTGGTCTGATCTTGAATTCTGATTAGTGGGATTAATGGGAAGTGGCATTTGGAGGCTTTAGATAATACAGATTAGTCAGAGATAGGTATTTAATGATGCAATATGATTGATTGGCATATGTGTGGAAAGGATTCTGCAAATTCTGCTGGGTGTTGGGAGAGTGTCAGGCAGTTCTTGGGTGCCTGGGGGCGTGTTCTTGCCTCATGATGGGGGGACTGGTGTGTCTGTATGTGTAAATGTGTGTGCGTGTGTGTATGTATGTGTACCTGTCTTCTGTCCCCTTATTTCAAAGAGGAGCCTAGAGAGAATTTATAGGGCTCTTTTTGTAAAAGCAAATACGTCTGGCACAGCAGTGATTGTGAAAGCTGCCAGACATGACAGGCTAAAAAAAAAAAGCTAAAGGCAGAGACCCACAAAAAGCAGCAACTGAAAGCAGTGAAGACTTGACAGAGGATCTTAAGAGAGGAAACACAGCAGAGGTTACGCTTCAATACACAAATTATGGTCAAGGTTTTTGTTTTTCTTCTTATTTGTCACTGTAAACCATTTAGTGGAAGAGTAACGTTAGATAGCATCACTCTAGCTCAACAAGTGCATCATGGTTTATTGCTGTTTTTATTCAGTGACATACTGTGTGCTCTTTCTGTGAATGCCCCATAATGTCAGAATGAAGCCATGTGGATAATGAACATTAGAGTTATTACTCTAAAAATAGACGAAGCCAGAGATGTTAAGTAGGTAGCTACAGTGTCAAGGCAGAGGGCAAATGCAAGAGCTAAGGAGGGGAAAGGAAACAGGTGGGAGCACAGCTGAAACAAATCAGAGGATGAGAAAAGGGAAGCAGAACTGAATACAAAGAACAAGAGACTGTCGAAACGAAACATGAACAAACTCACACTGAGACCAAGACTAAGATATACAAACGTGACACAAAGGCACAAAAGAGAAACGGACGAGAACCAAGTCAGACACGGAAAAACAAGACATGCAGGTCTAAATGGGGAAAGCAGGAGCCAGACTGAAACCAAGAATCAGTGAATATAAATAATGCAGAAAACGAAATGCATAAGTGTAGTAAAAGAAAGAATCAAAAACTCAAAAATAAACATTTGCAAAAATCCAAAACCATGGGTCCACGACCATGGCATACAGCTCGGTGACTATTTGTTCTCCATGTCCTGACTGCCCTAAAACCTTTACTTTTTCTCTGTGTGTGTGCTTCAGGTGCGAGATGATAACAAGCGGCAGCATCCATGTCTGGTGGAGTTCTCCAAGCTTCCTGAACAGGAACGAAGCTACAATTTACAGATGTCTCTAGAGACTCTCAAGTAATATATCAGTGTGGTGAAATTTGAAATTTGAGTGAGATTTGAAATTTTATCCCATATAATTGTAGGTTTTCTCTGAACATTGCAGACACATGAGTAATGGTTAAAATTCATAGCAAACGCCTGCACAGACTATTGAATGTGGTGTGCCTGTGATTGTGTTTATGCCGGTTCCAGAACTCTTCTGGCGTTGGGTTGCCATGTTGGCCTAGCAGATGAACATGCTGTAGAGAAAGTCAAGAGCATGAAGCTGTCGCCAACGTAAGACCCATCAACTGTTTATACAAAAACACAAAATACACCTCAGTAAGAACCAAAAGCATGCAAGCAATGCAAGATAATACATAACAGCTGGATACATATATACACGCTCAGTAGTCATTTCATTAGGTACAGCTGCCCAATGCAGCAACTCAGTGTATTCTGGCATGCAAATGTGGTCAATGTGAAGTCAAACCCAACAGACTGGGAAGGGTTATTAAAGTGATTCTGAACATGCCATGGTTGTTGGTGCCTGAGAGGCTGGTCTGAGTTTTTCACAAACTGGGATTTTCCCACACACCCATTTCTAGGATTTCCAGAGAATGTCCGTAAAAGAGGAAATTTCCAGTGAGCAGCACCTGATGTCAGAGGCCAGAGAGGAACAGCCAGACTGCTTCAAGCTGATAGGAAAGCTTATTACAAACAAAGTATACAGAAGAATGTAAAATCTTGAAGAAGATGGGCTGCTCATCAAATCGCCTTGTTGTTGACTTTTTACTCCTCCCACGCCTCAGCAGAAGACTACACTGGGTGCCAGTTAAAAACAGGAAACTGAGGCGAAATTGTGCACAGCCTCACTAAAACTAGTCAACAGAGGACTGGAAAAACATTGCCTCGTCTGTGCAGTCTCAAGTTCTGCAGCACCATTTAGATGGCAGGAAGATGTAAACAACATGAAAGCATGGCCGCATCCTGCTAGTGCAACAGTTAAGACGGGTGGTGGTGGTGGTGCAATGTGTATTTCAATCCATTTACCATCTACTAATGGCTGCTTTAAGCAGGACATTTTGCCAGGTCACAAGACCAAACTGGTTACTTGAACATGACAATGAGTTCAGTGTACTCAAATAGCCTCTGCAATCAACAAATCTAGTAAAATATTGTTGGGATGTGGTGGAATGGGAGATTTGCATCATGGAAGTACAGCCAACAAGCTGCAGTAACTGCATCATGCTATTATGCCAATATATCATGCCACGTACCTTGCTGGAGCTATACCACCAACTAAGTTAGTTCTAAAGCAAAACGGGGTCCAACCTAGTAGTAGCAAGCTGTACCTAATGAAGTGGCTGGTGAGTGTTGATAACTAGAGCAAAACACCACTGGCATATGGAATTAGATTGTACATTGTCTCACACATCAGCACAGTCAAGTTATTGAGGCTTGCTAGGTAAAATCGCAGTATTTCACCTCTATCTGTGCAGCTATGAGTTATCCAGTGGTTATAAACCTGCTCCTCTGGACCTGAGTCACATCAAATTGACCTCCACCCAGGAAGCTATGGTGGACAAGCTAGCTGAGAATGCACACAATGTTTGGGCAAGAGATCGCATCCGCCAGGGCTGGACCTATGGCATACAACAGGTAACACATAACGTTAAAACATACGGCGTTACTAAAGAGTCAATGAAGAATGAATTAAGAAAGACTGGATAGTTCATTCATCACTCTTTAGTACTTCTCTTCCAATCTCGGACTTTATATTAGACAATAATTAGGTTCTACAGGGTACTAGACTGGTGAATCTGTAGTTAGCTGTAGTTTCTTCTTATCTGTGAATGAAATTTTGCCACTATATCCAAGCACTGAAGTTGCAAAACAGCAAATGAAACATTAATTACTGAATTCTTCAACTTTAGTTGCCCTTTTTCTATACCACCTTGATCTGCCATTTAAAGTGATGCACTCAGTATTTCCTCAATTATCTTAATCGTAACTGTTTTCTTTAAAGTCATTTAGGGACAGCAGGTGTCTCAATTATTTATTTTGTCATATTCATGTCAGTAATAGGGACCAGCTCAGTGACTGCTGTTAACTTAGCAGCAACAGTTACCTTTTAGTGACATTCACCAGTCAGTTAAAGGAGCCGCACCCCAGATTTTATTACGAAGGGGGACAATAGCTATGTAAATCAAAAATGATTTTTGTACTAGGCTGCACACATGCTAATTCTAAACAAGGGGACTGATTCAGTTGTGGAGGAAGCTTAAAATAATAATCAGAGGAACTGCAGTTTTTTCTACTAAAGCGCCCTTCAGTGATACCAAATGTTACAATGTCTCCTCTTAGCTGCAATAGTTTATCTTGCTTTTCTTGTTTTCATTTTGTAACCTTGTGTCTCGTGTCAGGATGTAAAGAACCGTAGAAACCCCCGTCTGGTCCCCTACACTCTGCTGGATGAAAGAACCAAAAAGTCCAACAAAGACAGTCTGAGAGAGGCTGTCAGGACTCTCCTGGGATATGGATACAATCTTGAAGCTCCTGACCAGGATCATGGTACAAAACTGTTCACATTGCTCAGTTAAAAAACAAACAAAAAAAAACATAAATTGTATTTTCTTTGAATTTCTATAACTACTGAGGGAAAAATAAACGCCTTTAAATATTGAGAAGTATAGTATGTGATATTTTTCTTTTACATTGTGTTAAAATTCTTATCAAATTGACCTGTTGTTTCCTTCTCATTCCTCCCATCCCTCTCTGTCTTCCAGCAGCTGAGTCTGACCTGAGTAATATGTCAGCTGAGAGGTTTCGCATTTTCAGAGCAGAAAAAACGTACTGCGTTAATGCTGGGAAGTGGTACTTTGAACTGGAGGTAAGAAGCAAGAAAATAATTGTGACTGGTATAAAATGCTTAAGCAGAATTATTGAAATACATCAGAAGTTGGCTGATACAAAGGTAACGTTCTTATTAAAGTATAATAATATCCTTGTTTGGGGGGAAAACTGAGCAAATTATTCAACTCAATTTCAAACCATTGTTTAACCAATCACTATTGTTTCTTCTAATGAATACACACACACACACACACGCACACACGCACCCACGCACACACGCACACACACACA
>VUQK01038780.1:0-27585 GCA_015106715.1 Bujurquina vittata | reverse complement strand
AAGGTAAATAGAATAGAATAGAATAGAATGCCTTTATTGTCACTATACAGGATGTACAATGAGATTGGAGGGCCACTCCTGATCGGTGCCATATAAAAAGAAAGTCAAACTTCCTAAATACAAAATATAATCTAAGAAAAATATACAGAAAATAAAAGTGCATTGAAATATACACAGAGACAATGCATAAAATATATACAGAAAAAAATGTATTAGAATACAGACATCTTCAGATACAGGTATATTATTTTTACAATATATACATTGTAAAAATAATATACACAAAATGATGGAGATGGTGAGTCTTTCATGATATGCACAGAGATGTGGGTATTGTGCATTTAGAGTGGGTGGGGGGGGGTGTGAGTTCAGAGTACTGATTGCTCTGGCAAAGAAACTGTTCTTGAGTCTGTTTGTTCTGGCTTTGATGCATCTGTAGCGCCTGCCAGATCGATCAATCAATAAAAAGGATCAAACTGAATCAGCGGATGATTAAAAACTATAAATACAAACACTAAGAATCACATAAAACAGTGGATACATTAAAACCTATAATAGAGGCAAGACTCGGGTGCACCTCCAATATTAATAAAAATAATATTCTTAATTGAATACAAAAAAAACTTGTTTTATTAACTGTGGTTCTCCAGACTGAAAAATGTCGGACAGCTTCTTGTTTTTAGCCCTAAATCTCATCTTTATTACATGGATCATTAAAGCAACATAACACTTACGGCTAATTAGGCAACAATTTTTAAATTTACTTCCCAATATGATGTTCTATCACCCAGCTCCGTTATTACCGTTATTTTTAAAAACAATGAAAAATACAAAATTTCAGGGGTCAAAACCAAACAAAAAAATTTAAAGAAAAATACTTTAATAGCTTTTTTGCTTTTTTGTTTGCTGAGGGAAAAACGTCGGCATGTGGCTCCCTTCATTCTGGAAAGCAAATCGGATGCTTTGCATTAGAAAATTTACAGTTATGGATTTAATACAAGTGAATCTCCGCTCGCCTCTGCTGCCTAACCTAAAAATGCTGCGCTGACCTTCCGGAGGTCACGACGCAACATAACCATAAATTACCGACTTACGTTCGGTTAAAATGTCTTCTTGAAGGAGCCCCCGAACACAAATTGAGCAGCTGTTTGTTTTTAGCACAGTAACACGTTTTAGCGGAAACGCAACACGGCCCCATCCGGTTACTCCTTCAAAATAAACGTTTACGCGTCTTTAATGAAACTAACGTCACCGCTGGAACCAAGTTGTGTTGAGTTTAGTTAACTTAAACAAAACTAGATATAACAAAATAGTCAAATCAAATATAAGAGAGTAGAAAAACTGACCTAAAAGAAAATAAATTATCTAAGAAGATGCTTTGCGGCGTCTGTTTCCTGAGACTGAGAGGTCTACATGAGGATGGATCCAGCGTTTGTTTTACTGTTTTGTATTTTTATTTAATTCTGAATGTTACCGCTGACAAACACGAACAATGAAACACTAAAACTCGCCCTACCACTAATGAAACTTCACTGAACATTTTTTAACAACGAAAGCTAAACTGAATTTAAATCACAAGAAGATTTCTATTTAAATAACTAAATAACCAGGAATGTTTGGGTCTTCATTCACTATATTAAGATGACGAAGAAAAACCTTTAGGCCCGCATGCGCCATTTTTTTCTGACGGCTTGTTTTTCCATTTTGTGCTCTCAATTTGAATTTCAAATATATTTAATTGTCGTGTTCAGTTACTGTGTCAGATTTTAGCTCTAAGGAGGCACGAAGCTGCATAAACTCCGTGTGTCAATACTAACGATTTTAATCGAGAAGAAACTTACGTGTGAATAACTTTCCACCTGCGCGGTCTCTCCTGAGTGACCTTTGAACTTTAGCTCCTCTCTAAGGTCCACAGTTTATTGCCGAGGCTTTGAGGTGTGTGAGTTCATGCGTGTCTGCGTGTATTTTCACTGCCAGCTGTGCATTGTTATAAAAAAAATACTGACTCAGGTTTTTATTCATTGTGGGGATTATAGTTTCTTTATTAATATTGTACATAAGCTGTATAGTTACAGTTTGCATATACACAAAGTAATGGTAAGCACTCCTAAGAACAATTTCGCACTCTCACATCAAGCATCACTCATCTTATTGCTTCATATATTACACAGCACGTGTTTAAGGAAACGAGGCTTTATTTTGGGTCAAAAGCTTCCTGCGCACTAGGTGGCAGCAGTGAGCAGCACTGACACATGAACAGCAACGGGAGCAGCGTGCGCTAGTGATGACGCAAAGAATAATATAAAGCAATGCTTTGTTTTAAATAAAGCAATACAAATCAGGGATTGTGGCCATAAAAGCAGTAAAATGTGTGAATTTAAATTCTTTACTCACTCTCGGCTAATTTAGCCTCCTTTTTTTTTACAACATTGCCACAATTTTTATTTTCCAGGCCAGAATGAAGCCGGGTTTGATGTATTAAACAGCAGATTGACAGATGATAAAAAGTGAGCTTTTGGTTGATGGGTTATTGTTAGTTTTCACACGAGGACCAGTGTTTTTAAGTCTGATGAAAAATAGGCAACAACTAGCAGCATTTTGAAATAAAAGTATCATCCATCCTTCACTTTCACACCCATTTTCCTCTCCTTTTCCTTCCTCTCTCCTGCTTTACCCTCCACCACTCTTCTGGCAGTTGGACGCATGTAGACGTGACAGCATATTTACCCCATAGTGGTTCACAAATGCTCGAATATCAGATTAAAGTCAGAACTTGACTTCAAGCCCTTTTTGTTTCCCCGTGCGTGGGTGGATGCAGATCCGAGCTTCCACGTGTCACAGTCTCGTGGTTGCACTTCCAACTCTTTCCCTCTGATTCATTTTCTGCAGAAACCCGACTCCCGCTCACGTTGCTCACTCGCCCCTCGCTTTCCTCTTTCCTGCTTCACTTCCACAGTTCACATCTCACACATACTTTCTGCCTGTGAATTTACTGCAATTAAAATCTTCACAGTGCACCGCAGCCGAGGAAGAGCACATTCTTTTGCTATGCGGCTGATGAGGCTGGCACTAAAAGCATCTGTCTGGGTGTTTTGTTCTTCTGTAAATCAACACCGTACAAAAATAAAGTGACATTTAAAGAATATTTGGATAAAGCTTTATACCTCCAAACTCGTGGTTTCATATTTTAAGCTGGGTGTAGCTTAAAAGCTGCACTTAAACTGTTTTTAATACTGTTTCTTTTTTTGTCATCCAGCATCTCTCATGCAGCTGAACACTTGTGGATTTATGAATTTACTTTAGCTCCGCAGCATCTCGGTGAAAATACACACTGCATCTATCCCGACGTGGCTCTGTTGCATCTACACAAACAGAAGGAAGTGGCTCCATCTCTCGCCTGTCCTCACGCTGCTCCTCCTCTTCTTCTTCTTCCCCACTTGCATGCACCCTCTGTGAGCGTGCACGTGGCTCCTGATCTGGGCTTTATGCCAGTGAGCGTTGTCTGGGTTTGATCCTTGGATACAGCTGGAGAGAGAGCAAGACAGACACAGAGGGCTAGTAAGAGTGCGTGAGGGTGGAGGTGAGGTCACTGCGTCGTGTTAACAATGTTCTCAAGGTGGCTGAACATCGTGTCGGCAGGCTGCGAGACACTGCGCGGGAACAAGGTCTTTCCTGTGTGACAAAGTGCTCTTCAGTTAAACAACTCAAAATCAGGAATCTTATCTTTTCAAAGTGCCCTTGGCCTCTAACATGAAGCCAGCTGCCTGAAACTTAAAGGCAGAATCTGGCTGAGCCCTAATCTTTGGAAAAAAGTTGTGCAGTTCTTGTGCACTTTATTGCATCTCTCCTTTTTATGGCATGAATGAAAAGTCCCGCTCTTGCCTCCAACTAGTTCTTAAAGCAGCAGCTTGGCTTCCTACTTTCATATATCCTCAATCCTGGCATCTCTCCGCTGCCTCCCTGCGTGTCTTAGAGCTGATTTTAAGGTTTTACAGCTCACTTTTAAAGCGTGCTGCCGAGCATGCTGCACCAACATTGACCCCACATGACCCAGCTTGCAGACTTACATCCTCATGTGCGTCCTCCTGCTGAAGACTTAAACCAAAAGATGATTGTGCCTGAGGATATAAGGCTCGCGGCATCATTGATGCCCAACTTTATAGCTATAGGTTTTTGCTTGTATACACTAGCTGATCTTACAACAACGTCTACCTTTTTCACTGTAAACATTTTGGTTCTCTCACCCCCAGCAGATTTCTGGGTACGTATCCCTCGCGGTCGTTCAGCCGCGCCCACCACCACTCTGTCTCTGTGTCGTCATGGCGGCGCAGCACGGTGATGGCGTCACCCTCGCTGAAGGAGAGCTCATCAGACTGCTGGGCAGCGTAGTCCCACAGAGCGTAGACTAAACCTTTGTTCATCACACCCAACTTTTCCTGCACACCTGAGAGAGACGGAATGATGAATTTAGACGTTTACGTGTGCAGAGACGGAAATTCACACGAGTCTGTCTGCATCTTCCCACCATAGAGGAACTGAGAACACTGGGTGTAGCCCTCTTCCATTTCTTCACATTTGTCTGCAGCTGTTTCGACGTCGCTGATCGTTGTGGCAAAAATGGCTGCCCCCGACTCTACCAGCATCTTACAGAGGTGGACGCTGTTGCATGAAGCTGCGCAGTGCAGTGGAGTCCTGGGAAGACAACAGCGTTAAATGGGACCTGTATGCTAATGTCCAAGCCCGTGTTTTATTCCTGGTCTCTACTAGATTCACTCTGAGGAACAGACAGGAAATCACTCTTTTATGTTCAAGGCTCGACTTAAAGGGTGTTTCCCAAACTCGGTAGAGCGAAATGTAACAATTAAATACACCCAAGAATATCAATTTCCAGAGTTGGTTAATTTGTAGCATAATAAGCGATGATAGGACCAAAATAAAGCCTAATTTATTTATAGTGATCGCCTTTCAGCACAGAGTCAGAAACGGCAGACTGCACACACGTCAATTATGGTCTAATTTCTCACTTTGACTGAAACACACACACACACGCGCACACACACACACGCGCGCGCACACACACACACGCGCACACACACACGCACACACACACACGATCTTTCTGTGTCACACCAAACATCACGACACAGACTGAGTAAGAGCGAGAGAAGCCGTCAGGAAAAGCGTCAACTTCACAAATACTACAGTATTAATTAAACTGATGATGAAGCAGTCAGATGCATCAGTAATTAAATCAAATAACTTGTGAATACAGAGCCTAATTGCATATGGTAATCGCCTCCTTCAATGCTGCTAAGGCAGCTGAGTCAATTATCTTCCCCACTGCTGCCCGTGAGCTGAGCTCCACAAAGTGTGCTCATTACTCAAAAACTCCCCCAAGTCCTCAATGCAGCCACTGTTATTAGTCTGCGTTACAGCAGAACACAAAGTCCGAATGAAGGCACTGACCATCCGTCGCTGTCGGCTGCGTTCACGTTAACTCCAAAGTCCAGCAGAAACTTCACAATATGATGATGACCAGCGCAGACAGCATTATGAAGAGGAGTTATGCCCTCATCATTGGGCATGCTGGGGTTCTCCACCTGACATGAAAAGAGATGTGTACAAATATCAGACTCCTGAATCCTGGAATAAGATATCATCTGCCCGCCACCACAAGCTGGGAATAATTTCAGTGAAAATCTCAGGATTCAACGTAGTTTGAAAGCTGTTGCGTCTCGCAGCTTCAGGGCGTGAAACGATCAAACTGAGCGTGTTGGGATCTGTGATCTGTTTCTTTGAGAATATCAGCTTCAGTTTGCAGCTTAGTCAGTAAGGACTCTTTTTTTCCCATTAAAAGATGTAAGGCTTTGTTTTCTCTGCAGCTACAGAGTGCGTCCTCAACAATAACTTCCCTGCCGAGACCTCGCCTCTGCTGGCGCAGATTAAAGGTAGGAATAGTCAGGAAAAAGCTTTCAAACCGCAGTTTAAATGGCAGTTCTGTCGAGGCAGTTTGCATGTGGGTGTAATTACTGGCATGTAAAAATATTACAGTGTTGCATAACACAATGTTTTTTTTAAATGCAACACACAAAAGTGACCTTTACAAGTGTGACCGCACTGGAGGCTGTGTGATGATTTTCAGCTCTACTTAAAAGCATCTTAAAATCTGAAGTTTCCCTCATAAAAATGTGTTTTTTAGACATTGCTGTCTAAAAAAACAACTTTCCACGGTTGACAAACGGCTACATTAAACTTCAGAGACTCTTTGTTCAGGGTTTGGACAGGAGCACTTTTTTTAACACCTTTACTGAGATTCTTGTTGTTTAGGTCATCCTCAAGATACACATCATATCTTGATGATACAATGTAACGTATGGTATACCTCAAGGCTCAGTACTGGGCCCGATACATTTCAGTATCTTCCCTACAGTGAGTGTCAGATGCTTTCTTCTGCAGTTCTCAGTGGCGTGCTGGAGATCAGCTTCTGATGCTGGTCCACTCCTGCCTCATCAGCTGATCACAGCCTGCAGGCTTCTGCTTTTGAAGGATTCGCCACACAAAGACCAACTTCCTCCACCAATTCAGGAGAAATTTAGTGATGATCTGTGCATCTTCTAGCATCATGGAGTACCCTGCCACACGCTAAAAAAGACAACTGCGTGGCTCTGAGATCATCAAATGGATCCACGGCCAGGAAACTCTAAATCTTAATGCCACGTATATGAGTCAGGTTTCCCGTTTCAACTTCAGCATTTAAGAATCATTTGAACTGTGGCTGTTGCAGTTAAAGAAGTCAACTAAATCTACACCTTTGCAAAAGGAAAGACCAACTGAGAATAAATGATGATCATGTTGTGTTTTACCTCGTATATGATTCTCTGCACCAGATCAAACTCTCCCTCCAACGATGCGTCCAGCAGCAGAGCCAGAGGGTTGAACTTGACTCTCAGGCCGTGGCCTGTTCGCTCTGACGCCGGCTTCTTCAGGTTGGTTCGCTTCACCTGCAGCAAACGGGATGAAAGAAGCAGGAAAGTTATTATGCTGTTTAGATTAGTAACAATATGGCTTCAATAATGTTCATCGTATTTAAAAAATGAGCTTGCTGTATTGTTTTAATGTGCGTAGTCTATAATGTGTAATTATACCCATACCTTAGGCAGAGTGGGCGGGGCAGGAGGTGGCGGTGATGGAGAGATGTGTCCTGCTGAGTTCTGAGCAGGACTGGATCCTCTCTGGTTGTTATTATTTTGGTCCTCGGGTCTCTCAGGTGTGGGGGTTGGGCTCGGCTGGGTCGACGGCGACACGTTGCCGGTCTCTGCCGCTGCCGTTGCGTCTTTGGACGTTTCTGCTGTGACGGCAGGAGGTGACGAGCGGCGGGAATCCAAATTCAGGTTTTGGCCTTCGCCCTCCGCGGCTGCTGCAGTGACCTGCTTGTCACCAGGTTCGACGTTTCCATTGGCTGAATGAATGTTGTCCACGTCTCCCAAAAGGCAGTCTGGTTGGTAGAAAGTGTTGCCTGGAATAAGGAGGGAAACTTAAATGTATGCGTTTCACTTAGACGCACAGGTATCACCTGACCATCATATCCCGGTGTCTTACCTGAGCTTCCCTCCATGCCTCCTGCTAACGTGTTGAACCTGCACAAAGAAAAAGAAAATTTCCACCTTTTTCCAGTTTTAAATTCCTAAAAGTTTTATAATAAAGTATTAATATTATTTATTTTTCAGGTGCAGTAAAACACAGAGTAACGACAACCTCTGGTAGAGCAGTTTTTGGATGTTTGGCCCCTGGGGGCCTTCAGGTTCGGTGATGGAGCTCCGTTTCTTGAGGGGACGCGGAGCGTTGCTGAGGCGTCGGCGGAGAACCTCCAGGTCTGCATCACTCTGGTACCGGAGCTGCGAGTGGGCTGTGAAAGGTTGACACATAAAGGGCGAGTATTAAGGCCTCTTTCATCTTTGTCACGTCTTCAGAGCAAAATCTATTTTTTTCCTGCTGCTGTTTCCACGATTGTTTCTCAAATTAGTCCCAAAACTCTTCAGGATAAAGTTCTCTGTAACCGACAAACACCTCACAGTAACAAGTGTAAAAAGATCTAATATGTAATATTATTAGTCCTATTTGTTGCATTTGCTTTTAGAGGTTTCCGAGGTGTGGGCTGCAGGTAGGCAGGTCAGAGGTCATTTGCAATAAATATTTTTATTATTTTTTACTTTTCCTCAACTAGTCTCGCATCGTCAGAATAAGCTACTACTAAAAGGACACTTAATGCCAGTGAAGGATGCACAGAAGGAACCCTTTGAGGGTCACCTCCATCTCACCCTATCCACCGCCTTCCCTCTGCTCTGCCGCCCTCTGCATGTCCTCCTTCACTACATCCCGGATCTTTTCTGTGGTCTTCCTCTTTTCCTCCTGCCCACCAGCTCCATATTTTATATCATTTATCCAATTTCTCCACCATCCCTCCTCTGCACACATCCAAACCATCTCAGCCTCGCCTGAGCTGACCCTCTGAAATAATCATGTCTAATCCGGTCCATCCCGGGCACTCCCAGTGAAGATCTCAGCATCTTATTCTTCTTATTATTTTAACTCAGCATCAGGAGGTGTTTAAACACGTACAGGAAGCTGAAGCACGTAAATAAAGTAAGGTCCCATTGATTGGGGATTGGCTGCACCTACCGACTGGGGTGAGCTTAGTGGGACTAAGGGGACGAGGGATGTTTTCCACACTGGGTGGAGGCTGAATTTGCCCGTTGATGCTCTCTCCTCCTTCTCCTTTTCCTCCTTTATCTGCAGCTTCCTCCCCTGCTGCTTTTGCTCCTCCTCCTCCTCCCTGGTGGAAAAAGACAGGGGATGGAGAAGTGGAGGAGGAGGGAAGGATGGGTTTACCGTAGACTGTGGAGAACAGGAGAAAGGACAGGCAATGATTTGATTCCACTTGCAGACACTGTAAAACTGTTTAAAAAGATTTTTTTGATCTGCTGTTAAATTTACCTGCTTTGACCGTAGTCCTGTTGCTCAGAGATCCATAGTTTTTGGCCTGAGGCTGTTGGAGGTACATGCTGTAGATGGAGCTGCTGTTCATAGTAGCAGGGCCCTTCCTGGGGGACTGTGGCCTGGAGGGGTGGTCTGGTACGTAGGGACGTACGGCCACTGCTGGAGGGGGATCTGATCGCTCCGTTTGTGGGGACAGTGGCGAGGGCTGGGAGGGGGTGGAAGAACCTAAGAGCAGAAACAGAAAAATGAAATGATACCATGAAGATCAAAGATGATGAAGAAGAAGGGACGGTTTTATTTTAATAAGCATAACTTTGTTACCTTGGCTTGAATTGGGAGGGACAGAAATACGTTGCTGTATTTGCTGTGAAGAGGAGGATGATGAAGGGGAGGACGAGGCGGGACTGGATTGAGGCCAACCCAGTGTCCCGGGGGCAGAACGGGGCAGGGAGCTTGTGGCACAGTGATGCCCCGCTGCCTGGTGGGTAGCACTGGGGTAGGTACCATAACCAGAGGGAAGCTGGTGGGAGGGAGACACCGAAATGAAGTATGGCTGCACAAGCACCATCATGTCCTCCTGAGACTTTGACTTGAACTGTTCACACCATCACTTCACTGCTGGGGGAAAGCCTCAAACGGGCCTCTAAAGCATCGCTTACAGTGCATTAAATAATTGATTCTGAGTACAGAATTCATAAGAATAGCTATTATAAACAAGAATTACAACATCAAACAGAGAAAAGCTACCTGCTCTGGACTGTTGGTCCTCCAGTTTGGTACGTTCTTAGTGATTGTAGGCCACGGCGCTTCATTGGCTACACAGAAAGGAAGAGGAGGGAGAAAAGATTAAAACAGGAAATGCAATTTAAGTGAGAAAGAAGCAAATAAATCCAAATGGAAACGAAGCGTGAAAAAGTACTGAGAACGTTCGAGTAGGTGTTAAAGTTATCAGAGTGAGTGGGTAAGGGGATTTATGAGTTATACCTTACACAAGCCAGAACATTTTAAACTTAATGCCACTTATAGTGCACTCCTAAAACAGCACACACAGCATATCTGTAGTTTAGTCAACAGGAACATAAATCCATGCACTGATTCCCAACCAGGGATTCCCCAGGAGCTACAGGCTTGATGAAAACAGTCAGCGACAATTATGGAATCACTGCAACACACTCAGAGTCATCTTGTTTTTCTTCATTTGGCCTGACGTGCGTGGCTTTAACACACAGTGATGTCACGTGTCGTATAATAAGACAAGTGTTGAATCGTGTAACAGCTGCTGTGCATGAATGATGATTACAGCGTATTGTGCAAACATGTGTTTAGGGAAGAATACGCTGCGGCACAGCAGCAGACGGGAACGCCGTGATTATAGTCAGCTGAAAGTAAAGCAACAAACCCCAACACTGAACTAGTTCTGTTAAGCTTTCAGCACAACCCGCCCGAGGTGGAGGTGCAGTTTAACGGGGCCTGTGTCTCCACAGAGGTGCTGCTACGTAACCGGCTGGCTCAGTCACAGCATCTTCATCCACTGACAGCTGAGGTCAGCAGCACAGCTCAGTGCTTTGGAATTTCATGGTAACTTCGCCGTGCCCGTGAAGACAGTTAACAGGAGTAAGTCAGCTGATCATCCAAGGCAATGATGGACAGGTGAGCGTCAAAGCCGCGGTGCCAAAATGGCTAAATCGGTGCTTACAATATATTTTAATAAATGTTAAACTCCTGCAGCCGTTTCCAAGCTGTTACCTAACCATTTCACCCAGCCACGTCACAGCTCTGGCACATACCAGCCTAACACTGATTAACTATTAAACCCAGGAGTCACGCAGTCTGCACAGTAAGCGGTGCTGTGAAACCTGCTGGCTGCCTTAACCTGCTGACCTGGGGAAGAAAACAGTCACGACAGGAAACAAGCAGTCAGTTCTGAGAGAGGTGGAAACTTGGCCCTCTGCCCCCGAGAGCCCAGATTAGAAGCAGTGTTACAGACGAAAGGCAGTTCACAGCAGTCACGGTACGTCCTGACGACAAAGGGGTCACGCAGGCAACGCATTTCTAACTCATCACCACTTGAGTCTCTTTAGTTAGTTGGCCTTTCTTGTTTGATACCAAATATGACGTTACAACACTCAGCTGCTCAGCTTACTATTGAGAACCTCCTGGTTGCAGATGTAACGTGCAGATCTGAGAGTGGTATGCACAAAGTATCTAGTACACAGAAGTGCACAGATGAGCCACAACATCGCAGATGGGTGCTGCGGGGACACTTCAGCAAAAGAGATTTTTAATCTCAAGAGTTTCACTTCCTGCTTAGACAAAGCCTGCCCGTTGGTTTGGCTGAGAAACGACACTCTTGTACAGTAATGAAATCAAAAGGCACGCACGCTGACGCACAATTATTTCGCGTTCAGCAAAACAAACATGCTTCTGTATTAAATGAGACTATAAGCTAGCGATCGAGACCATGAAGCCATTAGGAAAAAATGGTTGAGGTCATAAATCAAGAGAAGAGTCGGATCCTTTTCTCAGACCTTTTTACAGTCTCACTTCTTTTTTACAGCCAGAGGAGTCGCCCCCTGATGGCCACGGCAAAGAATGCGTGTTCTGCACTGGCTTCCCTTCTCAGACCAGGAGTCTAAAACAATCGTTCATACAGAGTCACACTTAAAAACCCAAACCCAGCTGAGCAGCAGCTGGATGCACAAGCAGCGTGAGCCTCCGGGGGCCCTCACACAACCAGGATTTCAGTGTTGTTGCTGATCCAAATATAAGATTATTCAACGCAATGGGGTACTAACTGAAATTAGATTTGCCAGATTATTATATTCTGGCTGCATGAATGTGAAATCTAATAAAAGGAGGAATCCCCTTTGCATATGCTGAAATATGCACTCAGCACTTTGCAGCAAATATGAAACCAGTTTTAATTTATTTTCAGCAAATAAAAAATTCCTTCCTTTGACTTTTGATGACTTGTATAGTGTTAATCTCCCCGATGACATCAGCCCCCTCGCAGACATGCACTCCCACACACGCTCGTCAGTACTGTATAGCTACAAATCAGGTTTTCTTTCTTTCATGTGCTGTGGCCACCTGCCCACCAGACTGTTGATTTGATTTACAACTATGAATTATCCACATCACATAAGCAGCGGCATTAATAGAACTGTGGCATTTGCTTTGGCATTCCAGAACACATCGGGTGTTGAAACAAAGCTCTTTCAGGACTTTAGAGTAAAAGAATAAAATTAGATATCTAATTTTCCAGTTAAGTATCAGCAGTTTGCATTCTATTTTTCTACACTGTGCACGAAGACATGGAAGAATAAATAACCGAAGCCAGACGGTGGTTTATTTTCTGAGGCGGTGCTTCTTAACCCCGAGCAGCTGTTGGCTATCGGATGGCACGTCTGCACCCTTGTGCACGCGACCTTTACATTTTAGGGTCATTTTGTGCAGCTGATTCAATTATGTTTTGTCTCCTCGCCATCTGGTCTGCATAGCGGTTTAAACATGAGCATACTTGGTTTGAATGGACTCACTTAGAAAATGTCTTTGGGTCTTTGAGGCTGGCTCCAAAAGTGAGTCAGTCCCCAGAAGAGCCCATCATAAAATGTCCAAATAAACATGTTTAGATTCAGCTACATAGAAAGATTAAGGTCTGTATCTAATTCTCCCTTCAAGGCAATAAAGGTGTATTTTTAAAAAACTTTCCTTTGCCCTATTAAGACCATGTTGGTTTCGACTGAACCCGGAGCAGAACGAGCTAACTAATTAGCATATATACATTGCTAATGAAAATTGCCGTTTCTGGCTCCAAAAGATGGCACCGACTAAAATGCCAAAGTCAAGGTTTCCATATCGAATCTATGAACCAATGGGTGACAGCTTGATGGGTGCCTCTATCTTTTATATACAGTCTCTAATAACTGCTCATGAAAACATCTTTTTGACGTTTACATTTTTTAGCTTGTTTTACTTATTTATCTTCATAAAAATCTCTTATTTATGCTTTTTTCCCAGGGGAAACTATGAAATATAAATGTTAATTTTACATTATTGGGATAACACATGTGTGCTGCAATGACACGCACACAAACGTCTCGCTGGGCCAAGAGGGAGCATAAATCTGCTCTGCTTCCAAAACTATCTTTGGCTCCGGTGCATGAGTGCATGAGTATTTCAAAAATTCTTATTGGGAGAAGGACAAAGAACATCAATTGTTTCAAAAAATAAAACTTGGTCCATGGTTTCATACCTGAGGAATATCACTGAAGTTGGAGGACAATGTGTTTCCCCTCCATATTTAAGCTTTAATATGTGTGAAACTATCCACCTGATTAGCACTGTTTTAAAGAACATTAGGAACCTTGTATATGAGAAGGTATAAACAAAATCTCAGTGCGGCAGCTGCAAAACTGGCTCCTGCAGGCCTCTGATTCTCTGCTAACGAGCTGTAACAGATAGTAACAGATATCTACAGCAGCCCAGAGGTGTCAGGTCAAATACCAAAGCCACAACACAACTACAAAAGTAACTTAAGTCACTTTTTTGACATTTCGCTTAACCCTCTTAATTGGAGGGGAAGGTGAAATGTCAAAAAAGTGACTTGAAGGGCCAAATTGTGTTATTTTTTACATCAATTCGTGGACCGGACGTAAGGGCGGGGCCAGAAGCGGCCCGCAAAACCTACGTTGCGTCACTTCCGCTGTGGCTCCTGTGTTTGTGTTGCGGCTTTTGTATTTGACCCGACACCTCTGGGCCACCGTAGATATTCAGCTCGAGCAGTTTTCTAGCTAACTGAATTTTTAAATGCCCCCTCAATAAATGAAGCTACCTTCATCCACTGATGATTTTTTTTATTTTTATTTTTTTAGAAATAGTTTTTTTATTTCATGAATTGAGATGAAACAGCCAAATGTTTCTCACATAAACATGTAGTACTAGTTTGAAATAATATTATAAATTATTAGTATTATTACTATTATTATAAACTTCGGATTTCCACTAGTTTCCAAGTCTGATTTTGATAGCGTGCCTTTGTATGAGCTGATTTTTTTTCTACTGAGCAACTTGTTTTTGTGTGTTAAAGCTGAGGTGCTGCTAATCGATCACCAATAAAGGAGGCGGTGAGTGAGTTTGTTTAGTGCTTTCTCCTGGACTCACTGTTGTCGCCCCCCTGAGGGGACAGAGGCCCCTCCCACTGCTCAGTGGGCTCTGATAGGACGATGTCTAAATCTGACTCTTTCCATTGGCTGGAAGGCTTCCTGATGGCACTTTGCTCCTCCTCTGCGTGGCCACGCCCACCACATCAGACAACACCGACCACGAGACAGTGACGACCACCAAAACACAGCACAGACATAAACATCATCGTGATGACGTCATAATGACAAACACAACAGCAAGAAGCACCACCGGCACCACAACACGTTACACAAACAGTGATCACGAAATCACCACGGTAGACCGGTGACCATCGGGGAGAACATCAACACCAACAGGGGGGGGAGGAGGAGAGAACAGGACAGGAGAAAGAAAGGACAGCGAGTTAGAGCCCAGACAGCAATAAAGACAAAGCAACCAAGTCTGATAAAGCGCACACACTTGAGATGGTAACAAACAAGAGAGGAAAGCTCCACCAACCTGAGAGGGAGCGAATGTGGCTGAGAGGGGTGGGTTTGGGTGGTGGGTCAGGCGGCAGAGGGTACCCCGGCTCCTGCCTCCCCTCGGCTGGAACCTGGATGTAGGGGCAGACGGCCGCCACTCGCCCTGAAACTCCACCACCGGGGTGGGAGGAGGTTTGAGGGGAGGACAGGCTGCCTCCGTTCATGCGACTCAACTAAAGGGGACACGCAGACACACAGAATGAGACCCACAGTCTCTGACAGGGAAAACAAATAAAAAGTCAAATGCTGTACTTCTGCTCTCTTCTTGTGCAGGCGCTCTCTCAGGTCCCCGATGCGTTGATCCATCACGGTCACCTGGGCGTTCCTCTTGTTCAGCAGCTCCTTATTCTGGGCCAACTTGCTGCTCTGCTCCAGATTATGACGGTTACGAGCCTGACAAAAACATTTTAACTCACTGATTTATGACTCCAAGAGAATCAAAGGCCGAGTTTCTGCCTGCGGTGTAATCTACCTGCAGCTCCTGGTAAAGTTTCCTCAGCTCCAGAGCAGCAGGGCCTGAAAGGGGTGACCCTTTATGGCCAGTGGTTGCACCCTGGGACCCCGTGGGTGGCCCCTGACCTGGTGCACCAGAGTGCAGCTGCAGGTGTCCTCTCCTCAAATCCTCCAACTGTTGAGTCAACTGGTAAGATCAAGATAAAAAAACATAAATGCTCGCCCAAACTCGCCTGCTTCAAAGTTTCTGGAAGCCAAATGAATTTTGGTAGAACTTTGGCACCTGGTCGACTCTGATCACTGCAGACTGCAGCTCGGCCTGCTTCTCCTGAAACAGGCTGCTCACATGGTCAATCTCTGCAGCTGGGCACAACAGAGGCAGGAGAGAGGTCAGACTGAAATCACATCTCAGATATTCTATTAAGTTATTAATATTTTAGTGCTCAGAATCTGCAGAAATACATGCAAACAGCAAACGGAGTCACTGAGTCAACAGTTAAAAAAAATCCCCTGTGCTGTGGTGGAAGACTATTTGAAATTGACAGTGTTTTAGCATGCAGCCATAAACTTCAGGGCCTGTAATGCACAACCAGCACCTCTGCAGAGCGCTTAGGCTTACAGAGGTTTCCGTTGATCAGTTTGCTGTAGTCGACTTGCCCCCTCATGGCTCGGATCTTCTTCAGCTTTGCTTCCTGAGTCTCCACTCGCTCTTTGAGCCGCTGCAGCTTCTCAGCTTCACACTGAAACAGAGAGACTTGGTTTATATTGAGCCAGCATTTGAAGTGTTAATATAAAGGATAAAGGAGAGGCTTTGAGGCTTCCTCCTTGTGGGCAGTGTAGATGCTATGCATGCTCTGAAGCAGCGGCTGCATGTGCCGTGCCACAATAGCAGGCAGTGTTTATTGCGGTAACGCTCATATGCAGGAGTTTTTAACCATGAAACCTTCATCAAACTGGCTTCAGGGTGAGGCTGCACTCACATTATTGCATACAAGTGATAACTCACATTATTGAATGTGAGTGGCACATGGAGTTTTAACCTTAAATAGCTCGCTCGCCCTCGCGTTAGACTCAGAGAGGTGTGGGTCGCACCTGTGACTGTGCCTGGTTGGCTCGGCCTCCCTGCTGAAGATACCTCAGCCTTTGCTCCTGTAGGACATAAAAGTACACAGTAATGTTTAGGATACAGGATTTTCCATGATGACAGACTGCACAGTAGAGCAGCTGCACTCAAAATGAGCCCTTTTTCACTTCGAGGGCCTGAAAGCCTGATTTTCTAAACCTGCTCTTTAATGTGACTGATGAGGACGCTCCAATCAGACCTCAGCAGACTCCAAATGGGATGAAAGCTGTTGGGTTACTTTGCTTTACTTTGCTTTCAGCACTGCAGCTCACATCCGACCATCTGCACTCGTTAAATGTACTGATAAAAACGTTAAACAGAATGTAATCACGTTTAGTTAATGCACCAATAATAATTTTTCAGCAGTCATCAATTGATTTATATTTCATACATTACGCCCTCTGTGAAGAAAGGGTGACCTTCCAGGGTGTACCCTATATCTCACCCAATGACAGGTGAAAGAGTCTCCAGCCCCCATGTATCCAAAGAAGAACGGGACTTTCTTGTCTAGAAATTCAGATCCATTTTCACTCCTTTGGAAGGCTGACATTCGTTTACCTGGAACATCAGTTCATGTTGTAAAAGAATTGCTGTGCTTAATGACTTCAGTGCCATTTCCACACTTTGCACAACAACCCAGCGGGCCAAACTGGACCCTGCAGCGGGCCAGTTCCGGCCCCTGGTCCACATGTTTGATGCTGATATCTTAGACCTCACAGTCAGCTGGTGCTAGACATTCATAAAATATGAATAATTCCTTTTCAGTGCTGAATAGCGAGGGCAGCAACATTTAATCATCTGGCCGTATAACACGACTGCCGTGCATGCAGTTTATTTTCACCCCGCCATCATGTCTAACTCTGAAACCCATCAGCTGCTATCGATTTTCATTTAAGCTCGTGCGCGTCTTTGTGTCTGACACACACAATAAACTGCAGTGAACAGATGAAAGGCCTGCCATGTGTGATGCTGACTGAAGCCATTCACACCACTCAGTCTGTATATTGGAGGCACGTAGTAAAGCTGACATGTGTGTGTGTTTCTCTCTCTCTCTCACACACACACACACACACACACACACACAGAGGGGAGGAGGAAGAGGGCATGTTGGCAAGAAGCCGCTCTAATAACGAATTCCACAACAGGAGCCTGTTTCATTACACGGGCGGTGCAGGAGCAAAAGTTTTTATGTTTTTAGTCTCCTGGAAGCCATCAGTCTACATTTTGTTACATTAATGTTGAGAAGACAGAAAAAAATATTCTTGTACATCAGCGGCCGGGAAATTTTTCCAACCAGCAAGGAAATGCTTTAGCGTGCTGGAAGGAAACACTTAATCGCTGTCAAATCCCAGAAGCAGGAAAACTGCTGCTTTAAAAAAATGCTGATTATCAGCAAAAAAAAAGACATTTTAAAAAAAAATCACTTCCACAGCCGCCGTAAAAAACTGCAAATGGCAAAATAAAAGTTTTATCCTAAACTTTACCAAATGAATGCAGAGTGACTCGCCCTCCTGACTCCTTCCTGGAGTACAATGCTGCGTAAACTTCCCAGCAGCTGTGGCTCCCTGCTGACCTCATTTCCTGCTAAATCAGAAGGTCGCTTCCTGAATGTGGGGATGGGGACAGCTGGCCGTGATCTGTGTCTCTAGATGTTTTATCACATGCATTGCAGCCCTGAACCTTTCTAAACATTACCAACAGAGACGAGAGAGAGAAAAAAAAAGTCCCATTCCCACCATTCCCAGACATGAAATGTCTTTACTCTTTTCTCCCTAAAGCTCTCTGTTCTGGGTCCAGCCAGGATTTGTTATAAAAAATGTATCTGACTTTGGGCCCCTTAGTACCAACTGTGCATTGTTAAATGCCGCAGCCTATCTGAGTATTGTTGCTGACCATGTCCATCTCTCTGTGGTCACAGTGCACCCGTCTTCTGATGGCTGCTTCCAGCAGGACAACACACCAAATCATCAAATCATCTCAAACAATGAGTTCACAGTATTCAAAAGTCCTCCACAGTCACCAGAGCTGTGCAGAAAAACAAAACTTGCCTTTACGGTTCCAACACTATGAACTGGGCTGGAACAAACTCAGCCTGCCGAGCTGTAGTTGAATTCCTATTTTGAGTTCAGCTCCTATCTGAAGTCTTTCCAAATGCAAACAGCCCAAATCATGTTCTTTGCAAACAGAAACCTTTCTTTATACTCTGTAAGGACACATGTAAAGTCCCTAGCACAACCTTAATGCGACATCCAGCGGTGTGATTTTTCATTGATTTGTGCTGATGTGAGAATGGCGCTGGCATTAGTCCGATGAGCAGTTGTCACGTGTCCTTCCTCCTGCACGCTCCACCCAGGCAGCTCCCTTGGCTGAATCTCATGCAGCATTTCTGAAGCAGACCACCTCCCGTATGGTGCATACAGTACAAGAAAGTACAGCCTAGGACAATGTCCCGACCCGATTCTCCCGGGGTTACGTCTGAAAACAGCATCGGTACTCCACAAAACTGCAGCTTAGTGATAGGTCGAAAGGAGTGAATCGTTCACGTCGTTCCTCAAACCCTGACCTGGATCACAAAAAAAGAATGAAGACAATATATGTGCTGCGATCCTCCCCCACACACACTCTCCTCCAAGGCTCCAGGGGCCTCAAAGCTGACCTTTTCAGACAGACTCTAATGTAGATAACCTCACATTAACTGACAGGCAATCCATCCGGCAGCTGTGTGTGCGTGCACAGTGTGTGTTTTACCTTGGCGAGCAGCATCTGTTGCTGAGCCTCTATTTGTTGCTGCTGTCTTGTGGCCATTTCCTGGAGCTCGGAGAGGGTCAGCTCCACACGGGGAACCTACACCAACACACACGGGGGTTATGCTGTATTAATATACAGTATGTACACAGAAACAGGCAGCGTCGTCCCTCGGTTTCCATCCATTACACGTTGGACTGTTGCTGAAGAGATGAAAACCCAAACAGCAACAGGAGATAAAAGACAGCCGCACACATTTATGACCTCGTATTTTAGGTCACAGAGCAGCTTCGCTGAGCCTCACAAATGTTGTTAGGCAGTCTGTGGCCTCGGAAGAGTGACAGAATTACAGTTTCTGCCTGAATATTCCCCTTTTCCTTACAGCACACACATATCAACATCTCTGGGGAAGAAATCTTACCACAGGAATCATTTTCCCTTTACTGTACGATCAGAGGAGTGTTTTCTTCAGGACAAACATTCCTAGACACTGTGATAGAAGTGTGTTCGTTTGTGTGTATGGGTGAGGAGGGGGAAGGGGGAGGAACGCCTTAGGCAGACAACAGCGGAAGGTTTCATCCCAGCTACATCCTGCTATTGTGTGCATTCACTTATGAACGCACACAGACACACACTGCACCTGGTGTGTTACATTCATTTCTAGTTTGCAGCAAAGTCAGACAAGCTGGATGCAACTTTAGCCAGTTTATCTGAATGTGGCGCCACAATTACAATACCCTATAACAGAGAACAGCATTATAGGACAATGCATTCTAAATTTGTTTGTTTAATCATTTTTTTTAAAAGTAGACATTCGGGGGGGGGGGTACCACCAGTAGCTCTACATGTACTGAGAAATGTGTATTTCTTTTTTTTAACAACTAATTAAACATTAATTTTGGCCAGTTTGACAAAACTACTACAATGGTAGGATGGTCTGGCCTTACAGAGCAGATATTTATCTGCTTACTTCTCAGTTAACTTAGTTCATGGACCAAGATCTCTTTACTTTTTTGATGAGCCGGAATTCACGCTCTGTGTATTAATCAGAAGGCACACAGATCTACAGAGACAAAGTATAAGCATCTAAACACAATGAGAAGGGGCCTAAGATGAAACCCTGAGGAGTGCCAAAGTTAACATGTTGTTTGTGGACAATATCAAAAGCAAGAGGAATGAGCAAGGGCAAAATTTTAGTGTTTTCTTCAAATACACATGCTGAATTTAAGATGGTTATTGGTGTTAAATTATATACTCGTAAACAGTTAATAAGAAATAGAAGAGTAAAGCCTATACAGATAGAGATGGTTGCTCAGGGTTCCCCTGTGGGAAAAGTGACCCTGGGATCTCCTGATCTGTAGTGATCCCTTTCCAGATGAGTTTATGGGCTCAATCACTAGTTTTAAGTCTAATTTAATAAAACACAAAAGTTCACTTTGTGAATTATAGTCCGCATTAGTGTCCAGATGGATGATAATGCAAAGGGCAGGTAGACCTCGAGTGTGCAGTGCTCCTCGGTTTCATGGTCACATGACCTCATTCATGTCATCTGATTGGTGATGGACAAACCGCTCAGCTGGAGGTTTCAGAAAGCACTAGACACACTGCTAAGGGGTGACCTAACATCACTAATAGTCATTAATATAAGGGACAGCTCATCTACATTACGTGCACTAAACTTATTTTTATTCATGTAAGTTCTGAGATCATCGCAGGTTTTCCCAAATCTTGAAAAATCTTCAGTCAGTCTCTTTATCTGAATACTCTGCGCTCTGTCAGAGCTACATCTGTAGCTATTTGATTTGAACTTGACTGTTCACAGTACTGCAGTCGTCTGCACTGGGACTGCTCTGATTATTGTAGAAAAATTGGAGATTATGGAGCCCGTTGTTACCGGGTTTTAACGAGTCTTGGATTAAGGGCTGAGTGGCGTAAACATAATTTTATCTTTAATCAAATTTCAGTTTTGCCCAGTGATAAAACAGAAAGAGTTTCCACAATTTTAATTATGGTAGCAGAGGACTGAGGCCGCTATCAATTTTGTTAAAAGTATTCATATCTCAGCTGAGACTTTAGTGCCATGACTCAGGGAGGCGCTGATGAAAAACTCCATTACCCTGAACAGCGCCCTTGGGTTATGGCACAAGATATGAAATCAGCGAAACAAATTAAAATCATCGCCCGTTTAACTACTCAGAGTGGAAGCTCTAACTCTGGCAGCAGTAGCGCTATGCTAAATATCATTATTAGTGATTAATGGCCCTGTCAGCCACGCTGTGCTACAGACAGCAGCAGTTCCTCCAGGCTGACTTACATAAGTCTACATAAAACATAATGCACACACATTCCAGAATAATACATCATGTTTTAGGCAATGACATTATGCATATTACACCGGTTTTCCCATCAGTGGTGTCACATATCATTAGGTAACTGCTGACCTTTGAGAGCCTGCAGAGCCTCCTTTTGATGTGCATTATGAAGAGTCTGCAGATACAAACTGATCTCCTGCTGGTATACTCGGGCCGTGCGCTGTCATCGTAAAGGAGACAGTGCTGTGTTTGTGTTACTGAGGTATGAGAAAGCAATGAGCTATAACTGCTGTGGCAAAAAGGTACATTATTAATTGCAGAGCCAGTCGATTCAGTTTTATTCATATAGCACCAAATCAAATGAAATCAAATCAGTGTTAAGATTTTTCATATTTTTAAGCACTTTCAGTCTGATATCATCCTTTTTAGATGGATACACTGCAAAGTTGGAGCCGCAGGGTGGGATTGATTCAAGCAGGAAGAGTTTTTATAGATCCATAATCATGCAGACTGTTTGCCTGAGCCCGATATTCTCACCATCCCACTGAGCAGGTGGCCTGCACTCAAACTGGGCTTCCGTCTTTTGCTGTCCACATTTTAATTCACTGTTCTTTTCACTGTTCTTCCTCTCTCTCAGTGCGTGCACCGTCTCTTTTAGCAAATCGCTGTGAAATTTGTGATTTCATGCATTTTTATTTTAGTTTAATTGGGGCCATTTTTGGGAGCGGCGACACGCTGACCTTTCCCATTCCTCACTGACTCATGAATTAGTTACTGTAACACTGTGATTTTCAGCTAAGCTTCAAGAAGGCAGTTTTTCTTGAAGCACTGGGAGTCGCACGGAGTTCCAACATGTGCGCCAAAGTTCACCTGAAATACCCCTGAGCCCACCTGTTCAAGTGAGCCAGGGCAGACAGGAATGACTTTGGGGGGTCAAACATGCTCAGGCACAGCACTGATTGCCCAAAGTGAGCTCACCCTTCATTTTTATCATGCTCCTAATGCGATGTGGCGACCAGCAAACATAAACAGTGAATGACATTTGGTGATTTCCAGCAACTGCAGGCAAGATACCTGCTGGCAACGCCGTGTGGGCGGGACCCGAGATAAACCAATGAGAGCCCCAGACACTATTGATTGACATATGACCCAGTAGTAAATACATTAGTGGGTTACCTAGGTAACCTGAGCCTGAAAGCAGTCAGTTTCAAAGCGATGCACAATGAGCGACTTCTAGTGTGGGTGCAGTCACCTGGATGAGCTCCCCTGACACATGTTTAGCCCACTAAAATTGTTTTCCAGCATGCTCCATGCATCACGTCTAAAAACAAGCCTACTACAGCCCTCAGGAAGGATCGTTTAGAGCTGCTATAAGGAGGAGGTTAGTGTGGTATTCTGTTCATTTTTCTGATTTGCCGTCTTTTTCTGCCTCTGCTGTGAGAGCTGAATGCTGCTATTTTAACTTTAAGCAAGAAAAGATATTTGCAATCGTTTTTGTTTCCATTTCTTCTCTTTTATCTGTGTTTGCTCAGGACTACATGTGTGTGTGTGTGTGTGTGTGTGTGTTATTTGAAGGGGCGCTAAAGACAGACCCTGCAATGCATCAGCAGTTCTCACATTTTTGGAGGCATCGCAAATACGTTCCAGAAGCATCTATGAAAAGCTCTCAAGATGTGACTATAGCTAGTTTCTGAAAAGCCAACATGGTCTGTAATGCACTGTAAACACCCTGCGCAGTTTTGCTGACTTCCTCCGTTTAAAAACCTCCATCTGCAAGATCGTCATTGGTCAGGCTGAGGATCAGCTGTCAGTCAAAGCCGCTTTCTGCTGATTCAAATGGGAACATGCATTCCAGCTACAGGAAAGTTAACAGTTCACCCGACACTTAGCCACAGCGTCCTGCTGCTCGTGCTCTTAACACACTGTAACACATCCTGCAGACTTCCGCGAGCCCCCCTCACCGGCATTAACATGCAGCTTCTACCAGCATCCCGCTGTGCTGTATTTACCTGCAGGCTGTCCCATGTGATCCTGCAGGAGCGGACTTTAATTTTGCTGCATTGTCCTTCGACAGTAAATTCCTGCACCAAATCCACCTCATTCCACTCCATCCTGCCAGCGCCTCCGAGACACGCCGGACCTTAACGGTGTCAGATAGAAAAGCGCTGCCGGAGGCTCCGACGAGCACCGTTTAAGGAGGAGGAAATGAGAGCGATCCTTATCACAACTTTCCTTCTCGTCCGCCTGGTGATGCGCTGAGATTTACGACACTCCCTCTCTCCCTCTGTCGCTCGCTCCGCTCACCCCCCCCCCTTTCTCCCTCTCATAAAAACTCTCGATTATTAGTGTGTTCTCGTGTGACGTGTTAACAGAGAGTGAATCCCACTGATGTGACGCTGCTTTCAATCACCACAGCAAACATGAAGACACACGAATTGGTCCAAAAGGAGAGAAAGAAAGAAAAGGAGGGAGCTGGTTTTCCTATCTTCTCTTTTCTTTCTATATCACCCTCTTTTTCTGCCACTATTCTCAGTTTTTACCTCCTCCAGTCTCTTTAACCTCTTTATCCTCACCACTCCTTCACTTGCCTCCCTCCTCATTAAGCCCCATCGCTGTCCATATCTTTCATCTCTCTTTCTCTCAGTCCTTGTCATCTCTCTGCTGCTGGCTTTTTGCTGCAGCGACCCCCCCCCCTCTCCCCCCCCTCACACCTCCCTTTTTTCTTTCTCCCACTTTCTCTCAGAAGGAAAATCACTGCACCACAGCCTGACGGGGCACTGGCTGCTCTCATCAACCTCTGCCTCCTGCTCCAGATGTGTGTTATAAGGAGGATGAAGATGATTAATGGCTGTGGTAGCACGCATGAAACACACACACACACACACTCACAAGCGCGCTCCACAGTTAACAGCTGACTGCTGCTGCGTCATATTTTCGTCCTGTCTTTCTCCGTCTCGCTGTCTGCAACACACACACAGTGACATGTGACTTAAATGCTGCATCGCACATTTTCACTTTCCACGCATCAAATATCTTTTTCGTCATTCCTCTCGTTTGGCTTGCAGAGCTCTGCGAGTGTGAGTGGGCCGTGCGTATTTGCTGGACCGTGCAGACTGTGTACAAGTAATAAAATCAATTTTAATGAGTCGTACTTCAGGATGTGAGTGTTATTTCTTTATAACGGATGTCTCATAAAACAGCATCAAAGACATCAAAACTCTTGTTACGGGAAATTAGAGCCAGCGTATGTTTTGCCAATAAAATCGTTCTCGTTCTCCATGGTGACATTTAATCTTTTAGGTGTGATGACGTTGCACATTTTTCAACAGAAAGTGCAGATAATGTTACTTTTAACCAAAGATGAGACTTTGCAACTAATCGAATTGTTAAAAATCTGGATACTTTGTTGCAAACCTGACTAAAATGTGTTGCACTATTAGCTGAAGTAACAGAAGAGACGACCAAAGTCAGCTGAAAGCGCTCTGGCTGAATCCTGATCATTTGGGAATCTTTTTGTAAAATACTTGGGATTTCAAGGAAATGGAACTCCTGACTGCAGCGTCTGCAGCCTACAATGGAAACACCAAAGAAGTGTCCGTTACCCCAGAGGCCGAGTCAGCAGAAAGGCGGTGGGTTACCACAATGTGACGACAGTTTTCACAGGGCGCTGATTTAAGTTGGGAAAGTTTAAGGGAGATAACAGAGGTCAGAGTTCAGTGTATTAATGTTACTATTAATAAAATGAAACATTAAATAGATTCAAAATCTTTTTTGTTGCAGCATTGCTGCTTTTTATGTTTTATATAGTGTGAAAACATGACGCTTTTTGAAGGTAAATGGGTGTGTGTGTGTATGTGTGTGTGTGTGCGCACGCGTGTGTGTATGTGTGAGTGCATGCAGAGAAGTCAAAGTTCTGCATGCAACCTGCTGGTGACCAACGCAATCACAAAGAGGCTGAAACGTTGAGCTCAGGTCACGTGAAGAATCATAAAAGTCGCACTTTTTGTAAAAGTAAACAATTCAGTAAATGATAAAAAAAGTGTAACAAAAACTTCTATAATGATCTTCGATATTTTTGAAATGCAATGTTATAGATACTACATAAAGATTTTTACATACGAGCCATATTTTCAAGCTCACAGAGGCGAGCTGGCGCTCCAGAATCCACGCTCGGCCGTAGGAATCCTTTCCCGCCAACACTTTGCAGAGCCGGTTCTCTCTCAGCCCACATTTAGGGAATATTGAGAACATTCACTAGCAGAAGTTTGAGTTAATCAACTTCAATTTGGTGAAAATCAGGACAGATAATGTGTGGGTTGGATCTGCCATCAGCCACTGACAGCAGTGGGTCCAACGGGCCCAGCATTTTTGTGTTGTCCTGCTGGAACACAACTTCTTTTTTTTGGTGAGTGTGTGGAACCATTTCTAGATTAAAAAAGGACACCTAACAGACAGAGGCGCTGCTTCCTCGGGCACAATCCAGGTGGATAACAGCGATCTGAGGGCGACTCTTCGTGCCGTTCCATCTTTCCTTCAGTACAGAGCGATCTGCTGCACACCTGCTGCGCTCAGCTGTCGGCCTCCTGACGCACAGTTTTGTTGGGGTTCTTCAGTCTGATGGGGGTGCCCTAGTTTAAGGTACAAAATACCGGGCTACTCTGATGACAGCAGGGGAGGCTTGGAGGCTCGGGTGGTAATATTTTGTGTCAGACAATCCTGGCAGCGCAGGTTTTTCAGCTGTAAACTACTTTCTCATGGTGCGGCCATGGCTATAATCTGAAGCACATGGGGATATTTGACCTTCTTAGCGTGCGCGCACAGCCTTTCCCAACAGTTCTCAAACTTACGCATACAAACACACACACTGATCCCTCCAGTGATAAAACCCATCCCCTGCCCATCTGCTGTGCACGTGCAGCAAAAATATTTCTCTAGACCTACAATAACAGCCTTGAGACATTCCTGAAGCCCCGGCCGGACCGAAGGGGAAAACTCTGTTATCCGAGCAGCTTCAGTAACCAACACTCACACAGCAGCAGGGTGGCCTGGTGGTTGCAAACATCCTATAATTGAACGTCACCACAGATAGCTGGGCCATCACATGACCAGACTGCGTCCTTGGGCGAAGCAGCTAACGGCATTTCATTTATTAGAAGAGTGCATCACACCAGCACCGGCGCACCCACGTCAGAGGTGGCGATTCAAGTCTGCAGACGGCCCTGACCCCACATTTTGAAAGCTTTCATCTTAATTTAAATCAACACAACCCCTGACGTGCCTGTTTGGTCAAGAGCACACACACACACACACACACACACACCTGACTTCCTAACATGTCCATCAGTGGCGCTCCCACACGCAGCTGGATGGGGTTGAGTTACACAGGACGGGAATTCTGCGCGTTAACTCAAAGTGTGTGACGGTCCTCGTGGTCAAGGGCGAAGTTTTAGGACAGGAGGTGCTGGGATGGGAAACACCAGATACCAGAATCTTCTGTAACAAGAAACACATTCAGCCACCAAGAAACTTTATGCTAACACAACCACGTTCTAATGGACTAGTCGCTGCTCTGCGGACATGAATGGGATCCACGGGTTCTCCACCACGTCCACTCTTTCATCCAACGACGGTCACACGGTGATTGCTGCAGTTGCCCGTGGTCTGGATGGAAGATGCGGATCTATTTCACTCTTTTCTTATCTTTCTGATGATTACAAGGCTGCTCTTTGAGCTCATGTGTTTGTGCTTTTTTGCAGGACAATGACAGCGTGGTCTACTTTTCAAAGAAAACAGGGGATACTGACTTATCCTGGATTGTTGGAGTCACTAAAGTAGAAGATGAATTACTGTAATTAGTGACTAACAAATCTAAAAACTACTTCACGCTGATGTTTGTCATCTTTACATCATTCTGTGGAGAGAAGCAGCATCTGGTGTGCGTTTGTGTGCGTAAGTTAGTGAGTGCTTTTGGATATGATTACACACCGTCCACAGCTACACCCTGACTTGGAGACATGCTTCCAAATCCCAAAGTGAGGCTGACGCATGCACTCGTACACAGACACACACAGGCAAAATAACACATTCAAGCAAAAAGAAGCCACGCCCTGTTTTGACGAGATGTAAACCACACTGTTCTGATTACGTGACACACACACACACACACACACACACACACACACACACACACACACACACACACACACACACTCAGAGACGGGGCCAAAGACTCCACCCTGACACAGACAAACTGCTCGTAAAGCTCCCAGCCAGCGTGTCGGAGTGCAAA
>VUQK01038779.1:12419-28704 GCA_015106715.1 Bujurquina vittata | reverse complement strand
TAGTATTTTTATTTTTTGATTATTAAAGTAAATTATAGACATGTCATTTCTGTTATTTTTAATTAACCCCCCCCCCCCCCAAAAACAGACAGATTCAACTCAACAAGCTTGAAAGGACTTGCAGGCAGGTGGAGACTAATGTTTGTTTGTTGTTGAAGATACAGAGAGCTGACATTACATCGTGTATTATCCATGAGACTGCTGCTCAAACCGCAAGGGCAGACTTTCCTACATCGGTTCTGGTTCAGGGCTCCTGATGCATCAAACCAGTCACTGGAACGGTTTAAATATGTGTTGGCGTCCCACTGCAGCAAAGATGGGATATAAGATTGCAATTTTCCATCCCAGCGTATCAGTATCATTGGTTATCACAGATAGGGCAGGTCGACCAACTTTATCATATAGAAACCAGTGATGAATGTAATTAACACCAGTGATGAAAGAGCGGTAAATTAAATCTGGCAGGCTGAAAATGGAAGCAGCGGCTTGTTGATATTTTTACCTCCATAATCAAACAAGTCAGAGATTTCTCTCTCTTTATTTAATCTCACATATTTAGATTATGTGATATTTTGAGATCACATAAATAGGAAGCACATGTTATTGTCAACCACATAGCTGCATCTATTTAATAGCCTTGCTTTTATTTTCAGGTAATACTTTATGATGAAAGCAGCACAGTGGCGTGGTGATGAACACTATTGCCTCACAGCAAGAACGTCCTGGGTTTGATTCTGCCCTTCTGTGTGGAGTTTGCATGTTCTCCCCATTTTTGTGTGGGTTTTTTCGAGGTACTCCAGTTTTCTACCACAGTCCAAAGACACATGCAGTTAGTGGGATTAGGTTAATTGTTGATTCTAAATTGCTCATAGGTGTGAATGTGAGTGTGAATGATTGCCTGTCTCTCTGTGTTGGCCCTGCGACATGTTCAGGGTGCACCTTTGCTATTGCCCGATGGCAGTGGGATAGGCTCCAGCCCCCCTGTGACCCTGAAAAGGATAAATGGAAGAAGATGGATGAATGAATATTTTATGCTCATTTGTCCTGCCATACCCCCAACCCCCATCCCCATAGAGACTGTGTCTGCTCACACACCAGCAAAAAAAAAACCAACCCAAAAACAAACCAAAAGTCTGCACGAAAACAAATTAAGCATAAAAATTCAAAAAGAAACAAAAAATATAGTATCTCATCTCCACCAAAGAGTAAAACTGTTAAATGTGGATCATTTGTTATCTATCATCCACCTGGTCCTTACTTTTATCTGATTTAGTGCTCAGTTCAGATAAAATAATTATAGTGGGTGATTTTAACATCCACGTAGATGCTGAAAATGACAGCCTCAACACTGCATCTAATCTATTATTAGACTCAATTGGCTTCTCTAAAAATGTAAAGGAGCCCACCCACCACTTTAATCATACTGCGGATCATGTGCTGACATATGGCATAGAAATTGAACATTTAACAATATTTCCTGAAAACCTCCTCCTGTCTGATAATTTCTTAATAATGTTTAAATTGACAATAATTTCAAAGCAGTGGTGAGTAAATTTCAATACAGTAAAGTCTATCTTAAAATGTTTAAGGATATAATTTCTCCACTACTAGCAGCTCCCAGTGAGGTAGATTGTCTCGTAAGTAGTTTTACATCCTCACTTAATATAACTCTGGATACTGTGGCACCTCTGAAAAGGAAAGCCTCAAATCAGAAATGCACGACTCCCTGATATCACTCACAAATGCACAACCTAAAGTAGATAACCCAAATGTTGGAGAGGAATAGATGGCCTTGATCTAACTTCTTTCTTTCTTTCTATGCGTGGATCTCTCAATATGCAAATTACGGTAGTTACTGCATCTTTCCTGGAGCTCATAAACCTACTCTAAAGCCATTTTCACACATGACCTGTAGATGATGTTGGGAGTCTGACCTTTTTTGAAGTTGCTTCAAATACATCTTCACTGGAAATCCATATTTGGTTTAGGTCAGGGGAGCTTGCTGCATAGAGTGGGCACAAAGAAAGATACAGGACTGTTACTTGTCTTATTCTCACATGGGCAAAGTCAAGCTTTGTACAAGTAAGCTGTGCAGGATTGCACAGGCTCATTTTATCAGAATGTTAATGGTGCTTCATATAATGCTTCATGTTAAAAAATTAAAGAGTAATTGATCACGACGTTGTCATCAAATAGCTAATAACAGCTAATAAAACAAACCTATCCGATCTGACAAGTTAACCCCACCGTGCAAGCTGACAGATTGGCCATTTAGGTGTGATATATGTGAACCCCAGGCTGTCTGGGCTTTTAACAGGACTGCTGTTTCAGTATTGAAATGCCCAGCCATGGCAGTGATGGCTTACTTTGCTCATAATTCTTCTAGCAATTCCAGGTTAAAAAGAGGAGCTGCCCCCAAGTGACTGAGGTATTGCATAATCATTAGGTACACCCTTTTAACCGCTTGTTAGCACAAATGCATAATCAGCCAATCATATGACATCAACTCAGTGCATTTAGGCAAGTAGACATGGTCGAGACAACCTGCTAAAGTTTATACCGAGCATTACAAGGAGATCAGGCAATTTATGTGACTTTGAACGTGGTACGGTTGATGGTAGCAGATGGCCTGGTCTGAGTATTTCAGAAACTGCTGATCCATTAGGATTTTCCCACACAACCATCTCTACAGAGGATGGCCTGAAAAAGAGAAAACATCCAGTAAGTGGCAGTGCCCTCTCCCTGGGCATATTATCTTGTCACACTTTGGGTCCCTTAATACCAACTGACCATCATTTAAGCACCACAGTCTACCTGAATCTTGCTGCAGACCCTCTCCATCCCGTTATGATCACAGTGTTCCCATCTTCTGATGGCTGATACCAGCTCCACATCATAAAGCTCAGACGATCTTAAGTTGGTTTCTTGAAGATTACAGTGAGCTCATTGTACTCAAATAGCCTCCACAGTCACCAGATCTCAATCCAATAAAGCACCTTTGGGATGTGGTGGAACTGAAGAGTCACATGATGGATGTGCAGCTGACAAATCTGAAGCAACTGTGTGATGCTATCATTTCAATATGGACCAAAGTCTCTGAGGAATGTTGGGTGTTGAAGAATGGGATGAGCGGTCCAATGTGGTACTAGCAAGGTGTACCTACATGTAATAAAGTGGCTGTTCTGTTTGTTGCTGAGGAGGTTGTGTTTATTGATCATTGCCACTTGTTCTATAGTAGACACTGCTGAGAGTGACACAAAAGAGTTAAGTTGCTGGCTGTAAATCAAAAACATTAAGTGATGCAATGAAATGCTGGGATAGTGCTAGTCTCACACAGACTCATGCTGAGGAAATGTGTATCTGCTGTACTAACATTGCACTAGTAACTCTAATAATGTCATAATTACATGTTTTAGTATTTTACAACTCTGAACCACGGATACATATAGAAGAATACATACTATCTAGATATAAATTAATCCTCACTCTTTGGATTTGTCCATATATGCATAAAGATATGTGCTCTGTGTGTATGTGAGGGGGTGCTCTCTCTCTCTCTCGCCTCCTCTTTTTTCATTCTCCTGGTCTCTCCACCCCTCTCTTTCGCTCTCTGTTTGTCTCCCACCCTGCTCTCATTCCATCAGGTCCTCACAACACAGCCTCAGTATGCCTCATCTCCTCCACACAGAGCGAGTGGATCAGAGAAACAGCAGAGGAGAAGTGACGGGAGAACAACATCAGCATCACTGACAAGCATCTCTGTCACTGGAGGGGAGCGAGAAGGAAGGAAAAAGGGAAAGAGGAGGGAGAAAGAGAGAGAGCAGAGCGGTGTGGGAAAGAAGTTTTTAGTTGGAGGGAGAACAAGTGAGGGAGACTTTGGAGTGAGAGAGCTCGGTGGGTGGCAGCGGGGTGATTGGGAGCTTCATTTTCCCTTGGCTTTTCTTGGCTGAGTGCCGTCTGCCTCCTCTCTCCTCCCGCTCTCGTCCTTGTCCTCCTCTTCTTTACTCCTCTTCTCACCCCGACTCCCCTCCAAGCTCCCGCCGTGGGGTCTCAGCTCTCCGTCTCCCTCCCCCCCTCCCTCGCTCCCTACCTCCCCCGGGCGCTGCTGGGAGCCTCTGGGCTGCTGCGCCGCAGGAGGATGTCTCGCCGGGAGTCTCCGCCGCCACCGTCCCCACCTCCACAGCTGATGGGAGTGCAGAGAGGGGAGGAGGAGTGTGAGGACCGTCCAGAGCGTGCGGAGCCGCTGTCCGACACTGAGAGGGAGATCATCCAGGACACGTGGGGGCATGTCTACAAGAACTGTGAGGATGTGGGGGTGTCTGTTCTCATAAGGTGAGTTTTCTTTCAGTGCGAGTAAACTTAGAAAATCTCCGTGCATAAAGATTAGAGGTTTCAGTTTTGTCTTTTGATGCTTGTGCTTCAACATGCAAACCTTCCTGTTGCCCTGAGCAAAAATTCTGCTCTGCTCCCTGACCCCTGATATAAAACCTTTGCTGTTGCCACACAGTCACACCTGATACCCCACTCCACCCACACTCCTTTACGTAAAACAGTTTTCTCCATGCTGATTGAAAAGAATATTTGCATTAAATATAAAATGTCAGTAATGATATTCCTTATGTGCATCCATCTAGCTGGGTGTGCCCAGCTAATCAACATTTTAAATTCAATAGCAAATCAATAGTCGGTCCACTGCTTTCCATCGTACCATTTGTAATCCAGACTCATGTCTAAACCTTGAATGAATAACCAGATAATGACTATTTAAGCTTAGTTTGTATTATTTTGGTGTTAGTTTTAGCTTTTAGTCAGTTTGTCAGATTTAACATTTGCACCAGTGCCTCCTCGATTGTGCTGACGAATTGAACCAGGCTGACAAACTAGAGGTTTTCCTGTATATTTGATTTCAATTTTAATACTTTTGCAAATGTGAAATATTTCAGTTATTAGTGCATGTATGTTTCAGTTAACTAACCTTGGTTATGATTTATCATATGCATTACATCATTTGATTTCACTCTCACTTGCCCTTCACACAGCCCTGAAAGTGGCTGCAAGCATCCCTTTCTCATTTCCCCACCTTGCACGTCCTCGGTTCCTCTCCTCGCTCGCCTTGGTCCCTCCCACCACACATACCAAGGGAGGAGGTGAGGGAAGGACATAAGGAGAGAGGAATCAAGGCAACAGGAGTTTAAGAAAATGACACATCCATGCATGGAGCCAAATTTTAAAGCAATGTCATTTAAATATGACATTTCACACAATTGCATCATAAATTGTTGTTACTGCTGCTGTTTTTGATGATCTCCAGTGTAAGAGTGCTCACCACATTTTTTTTATACTCACAACATGGTGCAATGTGACAAGACATTACACCTTATTTTAATCACACACACAACAAGCAGTGAATGACAGCAAGTTGGATTATAAATAACTGAAATCACTGAAATACAAATGACTTTTGGTTTAAGGAGTCCTCCTCTCCCCACGTTTTGTATATTCCAGCTGTGCGGCACTCCTCTTAGTGAAGGTAAAATCACTTCCTCAAAGGATACACCTGTGCATCCTCGATTATTGCTCCTCTCTCCAGATGCCTTTTAGGGGCCTGTTCTTCAGGACGGCATACTCAGATTGATTTCCGGTTCACGGGCAGGAGGACAGAGGAGATACAGACTGGAGAAATGAGAAAAGCCTCCAGACAAGCTCTGCCCTCCTAGGTTTGCTGCTCAGAGACTAAACCGAGGTGCACAGCAGGCAAGCATATTATTTGCAAGTTTCTCTGATTGTTGTTCCTGCAATTAACTGTCAATTTATTGAGAGAGAGAGACACACACAGAAAAAATTGCCATATGGTACAATTTAAATGCACTTGCTGGGATCTCCTTATTTGGTTTCTTTTCTTTTGTAACCACAATGAGACCCACACAAACGTAGAATAAAAAGAGCTCTTTTCCAGAATTGTTGCAACATCCAAGCTCAAAGTTAAGTCAGCATAGGTTTAACATTATTCAAGACTGCAACTTTTATTTTAATGAATAAATGAAATGCAGCATGAGATTAATAACCTTGTATTTTCTGGTCTCAGTGAACCAGAGGTTACAGCGCTGGTTGTTTAGGTGGGTATAGATTCTTAAACTCTTACTGTAAGGTGCTGGAAACATTATTACTTAATCATCTCCCTACTGTGAGCGATGGAATATTACACAAATGAAATATTTTCTCCCAAATTTAAGAGACTTCAATTGAATTTTCAATTTTATTTTCTCTTCTCACTGGTTTAAACATTGACTGCGTATAAAAGCTGGATGTCGCTTCCAAACCAGAAACATGAAGCTAACAAGCCCCTGGCCAAGTGAGAGTATCACTTCTATTCAACACAAGCTGCAGAGGGTAAGGCTCCAACTGTTGTCTGTGCTCATCCACCAAACAGCAGTTTGGCCTGATCTTGTTGGATACTCTGGGTGGAATCCTGGAAGAGGTTCAACCCAGAGACTGGAGAAACCCCAAGAGTGGTAACTGGGAGGAAAAGACTAGATCTAAACCAGAGTGGAGTTTTATTATGGGACATGTTTTTGCTAGAAGTGGACTGTCCATAACAAACAATATGTTGAACATAATGCCATGCACAAGTGTACTTTGTCCTGGAGCACCTTAAGTCAAAAGGTCACTGATCCACTTTGTTGATCTTTTGCCAAGACACTCTTCATGAGTGAAGAGAGGAGCAGAGCTGCCAACTGATGAACAACTAGTGGTAAGTTTGATCAGGTGGCTCTTGAAAGAGCAGATAGGCCAAACAAGCCAGAAGGGCTGTTTCATCAGTTTAAATTCAGGAAGAATTTAGTGACGCCATGGAGAAGGACTTTCAGATAGTCTTTAGAAGCTTCTGGTAAACTGTCCGTTGAGCCAGGAAGGGACAGCAAAGCTTGGCTCAGGGGAATTTCTGTATAAAAAGGAAAACTGCTGACCCAGACTGGGGATATTGTCAGGTTATTGGTGTGAAGAGCACTTTAAGAAACTCCTGAACTGGATGGGCACGTCCTCGGTGCAAAAGGCAGTTTGACCTTTTATCCCATTGTTGTGCTGAAGAGAGAGCTGAGCTGGAAGCCAAATCTTTTGATTTGCCAGTCTACGGATCACCGCTAGTATTCTCGAAAACTGAAACAATAAGGTTGCAGATACAAGGCTGAATAGTTTCCTCCATAGGGTGACTGGGCTCAGTCTCAGAGCTAGGGAGAGGAACTACCCTGAGATATCTAGATGGAGTAGAGCTACTGCTTCTTTGTCAGGTGTGTGATTACGTATGCCTCTTGGGTGGAATCCCTTTGGAATTCTTCCAGGCACAATGAGCTAGGAAGAGATCCCAGGGTAGACCTTGCCATCACTGTGTTGGCCTCCAAGCACATCAGATCAAACAGGCTCATGTCTGTTTGGTTGCAGATATGGACGCCATGATGATCGCCAGTGTCCTGTTGTAGCATCTCTTCCGTATTTCGTTTGAAGGGATGTTCAGCCTGCAGCACGCGAGGTGATGCTCAGCATTGCCCCAGGCATCACTCTGATTAGAGTGTTTTTTTTAGGTCTCTTTGATGTGATACACAAAAATTCAGTTTAATCTCAACGTACTGAGGTAATAATGCTTTTATGTTTTGTTTTTTTGTGTAGACAGAAACAGAAGCACAGACAGATTTATCCTTCCCAGACCCTTACTCTAACCATGAACCAAGTCTGCACTCCAAATGTAATGAGTTATGCTACAAGGACTTGGTTTTCTACAGGTCGCAACAAAGTAACAGCAAAAACAGATTAATACACACACACCCACACACACATACCCACACCATGTTCTTTACAGAATCCTTCAGCCTCTCACCAGTAACTGAACTGGGACAAGTGCAGGAAAGGAGGGAACATCAAGTTCCTTTCTCATTAAGATGCTGAGACGGCTCCATACTCTACATCTTCTCACAAGTTAAAAAACAAAACAAATCAAAAAACACAACATTATTTTTGAAACTGTGAAAATGCTGAATTTGTGCATTTATAATATATAGTGCAGGTTATGCCTCTCAGATTTTCTCCTTATACACCATACTCCATGTTTCACTGCTCTCTCTTTTTCACTGCTACTGTCATCTGAAAATGAAACATTTTTCTAAGGTTGAACAATTTTCTGTCATGCTTCAGTCTAAAGTGCTGCAGACCAACTGGATCTAACTGCTGTTCCTATTTCTGTTTTTATAAATATATATCAAAGAAGATAGACCTAATTTATTTAAATCCTCAGCTAAACTGTCTCAGTGTCACTGAGACCTTAAGGGCTTGTTAAAATGGACAGCGAGTCGTAGCCAAGGAGACTGATGTGAGTGCAACAAACCGATTTTGGGTTGGAGGTGACGGTAATCCGCTGAGGGAGAGACAGCACAAGTGCCATCTTGTGTGCGGGTGTGTGTGTGCTTCTTGTGCTCTTATCTGTGGATGACAGCAACAGGCTTTGGCGCTTGAATACCTTCCTCCATGCTTCTGCGGTGGTCTTCTCCTCAAGGTCGCGCCTTTCATTTCTTATCCCCCCCCCAAAAGGTAACACGGGTGTTCCTTTGAAATCTCACTTAAACCATGATGACCATTAAATCAGTTAAGTCAAAGCTGCCAGGCGTACCACATGTCCAATTAGTTTTCTTTGAAAATTTACTGACAATTTAGCATTTCTTGTAACAGCAGAGTCCATGTAATAATTTACTGCCATATATACAGCACCTCAGGTAGCATGTGAAAATCATTTTTATTAAAAATTAAATTATGCAAATATTTGCTTTTTTTGCTAAGAGATGAAAAATGCACTGTCACATCCGCACTGGCCCACAAAATCATCTGCTGACTAATTAACATATCATATCTCATTAATAGTTTATATATGTAGTTTATATTAATAGTTTATATATGTTGGTTTGGTTCCCTGCTTGGTTGTCTAAATATTATTGCTGGTTTATGAATGCTAGTTAGTAGATTTTGTTACAAGGTTAGCAATCTCCCTTTTTTCCACTCACAGTATTGAGTAGAGAAGAGAACAGGAAACAGGGAGACACTAAAAAAAATCTTTAGATTTAGATAGATATTTAGATCAAAAATCTGAAGAATAACTCAGTCCAGCATTCAAAAATATCCACAGGAAAAACATAGCAGCACAAATAAGGCAGCATAACATTAAGCTAACACACAAATAAACAGACTGAAGGAGTGTCTAAACTCTGGGAACTACTTAGTGATGAGACGTGGGGAGCAAGACACAAATTAAAGTAATCAACAAGTGAAAATATTCAGAGAGGGTGGACAAAAAGCAGAACTAACACAAGAGGAAACCCAGAGAAACTAACAACATACAGTGCTGTGCAGAAATCTTGAGTCACCCTTCATTTTTCCTTATTTTGCTAGGAAAATGGGAAATAGGTGCAGCAATTGATTGAAACATGCAGAAACCTTGATGGAAATTGAGTATATGAGGCAAAAACAGAGTTTGTACACATCTGTACAATGAGCTTGAAAGTCAATATTTGGTATGACCTTAGTTCTTCAGGCTTCTTGAAAGATATTCAAAGCTCTTCTATGGATGTTGGCTGCATTTTCTTTCTCTGTCTTGATGATCCCACACTGCTTCAGTAATCCTGAGGTCCAGCTTCTGGACATTCCAGTTCATAACTGATAGTGTTTAATAGTTTGTTTTTCTATCGGGAAATGCTTTTACTACATTTGAAGTATCTTTGGGATCATTGTCTTAGTATTCCATGGTGGATCAAAATCTGACTGTACTTTTCTGCGTTCATAATTCCATCAAATTTGACAAAATCCTAGACATCATTGGCTGAAATGCAGCCCTTGCCATGACAGAGCCTCCACCGTGTTTTACAGATTGCTGCAGACACACACTGTTGAACCTCTCTCTTGGGCCAAAATTTGGATTCATGACTCCATAAGACCTGTTGCCATGGAATTTCAGTCCAGTTCTTGTGTAATGGGGCATACCTCAGCCCTTTCTTCCTGTGTCTCTTCCTTAAGAATGGCTTCTTGACAGCCACCCTTCCACTGAGACCATTTCTGAGGATAATCAGTGAACAGCTACAGAACAGTAACTCTGTCATCATCCCTGGGTCTTAGACCCAGGATTTTGAGTTTTGTGATTTTGAGATGATATATTCTAGTTCTTTTTCTTGCATTTGTGTATAAAGTTTTCTTGTGATTTTGAGATTTCGATATTTTGTGCTTCTGAGCGAGATTTGGAGACTGTGTGGTCAGAAGCCTCCCCTTGAGTTCAAGCATCCCGCGCCTGTCCCTGCACCCCTAATGTTCCTAAGGTGCGGGCGGCTAGAACCCAGCCAATCCCTTCACCCATGAGTGTTTCTTGGGTGGGGATGGCCAAGCTCCAGTTTCAGCTTCAGGAAATTGTCATCGGCTCCGCGAATCAGTCTCAGTCGTCGGCAGATGTGACTCCGTGTCCTGCAAAGCAAATAATTGGAGAAGAGTCATCTGCAGTTCCTGCAAAGTCATCTGCAGAATCTTCAGATTATCTGCACATCATCAGTCTTCTGAGGCATCTGAATCACCACAGTCACCATCAAGTCGTTGAAATCATCCCAATCTTTGGAGCCTTCTGCGTGTTTTCAGTCTTCAGTATCACTAAAGTCACCCTCATCAGAGTCATCTGAATTTTTTAGCATCACAGTCATCAGCTGCTTCTTAGGAGTTGTCAGCTTCACCTGCTCCATATTCAGAGTCATCAACTGCAGATGCACCTTTAGTCACCTATGCCAGCTCCAGCACCTTCAGAGTTGTCAGAGACATTGGGATCACCAAAGTTTTCGAGTATCCAAGTCTTCACAGCCAGAAGGTCCCACTCTGCCTGAGCCAAAGAGTCCTGAGTATCCTGTATCAGAGCAGCTACAGCAGCCTGAAGGTTCTGAGTCCAAGGGCCCTGCTCCACTTGAACCTGAACCTGCGCTTGAGGGTCCCGGGCTGCTTGAACAAATGTGTGAGCCTCCTGTTTGGTGTTGGTTCAGTTTTTATTTTGTGAGTCTTGTGTCTTGTGTGCTTTTGCATCTGCTCTTGCTTCCCTCTGTCTCATTAGTTAGATTAGGTTCACCTGCTGGTTCCCCAGCTGTGTTGCATCATCCGCTCATGGTTGTGTGTTCTTCTGTTCCATGTTTGGTTTGAGTTTATCTGTTTCTTGTTTATTGCCCTTGTCCTGCTTCTTGGAGAACTCAGCATTAAAGTTCCCTTTAAGTTAATGTATGCCTTTTGAGTCAGATACTTTTCATCTGCTGTAGATAGCTTTTTTAGGTCACTTCTTCTTTTGTCCTCCACTTATTTTCTCAAATCTTTTTAAGAACGCACTGCACACCATGTCGAGATATGCCAAGTTTTTCCTTAACAGCACTTTGGGAATCACCTTGTTGATCCAAAAACACAATTTTATGCCTGTCAAACTGTGTTTTCCTTAGCATTTTTCATTGATTCTACTAAAAAAAATTGGAGCAGTTATGGCTCAGGTGATAGGGGTTGTCTACCCACAAGAAGGGCAGTGGATTGATTTCCAGCTCCTACAGCCAGTGTTGAGTTTGTTACTGAGAAAAAGTAATGTATTACACCAGTGGTTCACAAAGTCAAGAGTGCTCTGGTCCACTTAAAGATCAGAAAATCCCATCGGGCCCCTTCTATAAGTTGTAGACCGCCACACCATTTTCCTCCTCCCAGCACACAAACTGAAATCAGCTGATTGTAACGCAAACATGTTTGATGTTTTTTCTTTCCATCCACCCTGTTTGCAGATAACTAAAGAGTCTTTTCAATGAAAGCAACGACATAATTGAAACTGTAATGTAATTACTGAATCACTTTTGAACAGTAATGCATTACATTACTGGATCACTGAAAAATGTAATGTGATTACAGGAATGAATTACTTTCTAATTACTTTCTAAGTATTGAGGCACCCTTGGGCAAAATACTAAACTCCAAGTTGCCCCTGATGCATTCATTGGAGTGTGAATCTTAGATAAAAGCACTGTATGAATGTGTGTTATTGGGCAAATCAGACTTTTAGTAGAAAGCGCTTTGAGGGCTCAAATTAAGCAGAAAGGTGCAAAGTAACAATCCATTTGATAAAAATTAGCTAATGAGTAACTAATGATGGTACTCAGGTTTATCCAACAAAATCTTAGTGACACCAACCTATCAACCAACCCCTGATTTAGATTTGCCCAAAGTAAACCTTTCCATTGCTTCATTAATGGATTTCTTTATTTGCGACAATATCCATTTCCAACAGTTAGCGCTGTCACCTTATAGCAAGAACCTGGGTTTGACCCTGCCGACTGGCTGTGGACTCTCTGTGTAGTGTCTGCATGTTTTCTCTGGGTACTTGAGCTTCCTCCCACAGTCCAAAGACATGCTTGTCAGGTTAATCGGTGTTTCTAAATTGGCTGTAGGTATGAATATGAGTATGAACAGCTGTCTGTTTCTCTGTGTCAGACTGGCTACTGATGTGAAGCAGTAGACGTACTTATAATGTTTACAGATATGAAATAGAATATTTGTATATCTCATTACTCCAGGTATGGGCTTGATGTGACTTCGAAAAAAGACTTAAATACTTAATCAAATATCAGAATTGTTTTGTGTCGTTTCATGATACATTTTCTTTCAACCCCCCACCAAAATAAATGAATAGATAACTGAATAAAAATTTAAAAACGTAATAAAGAGGTCCCAGGGCAGACCCAGAAAGGAAATGCCTCGGTATTCCTCTGGATAAGCTGAAGGAGGTGGCTGGGGAGAGGAAGGTCTGGGTTTCTCTGCTGAGGCTGCTGCCCCTGCAACGTGGCCAAGGATAAGCAGAAGAAAATAGATACATGGATGGAAAGCCAAAATAAATTACAAAAAAACAAAAGAAAAACAAAGATGAAAAACAGAGATCATATTAAATCTGCAGCTGAGTACTGAATAAGCAACAACACAGAAGGAAGATAGCCCCATTCTCGGCGCTAAGCTCTCGCCTTCAGAGCTGCAGTATAACAGAGCATTGAAATAATTTTAACTGTTGAAATAGGAGATCTTGTTTTTTTTTTTTTAAATAATAAGTCTAATTTGCCCTGGCTGTAACGTCTCAGTTCGCAGAAGTTTAACAGTAAGAACTGCTTCTTGTTCCACAATAAGAGATCTTCTTAGCATTGCGAAGTCCTTAGTATAAGAGATGCTTAACTTAGGTTTATGCAGTCATAAACTCCTTTGACAGAAAAGAGTGAAATCTTCAGTAGCTAGCATGCAGTTTGTCACCTGGAGGCTCATTCTCTGGGTCAAATTCTTGGGCGGTTTAGACTTTATTGTTGCGAGCAGTGCATCTGCCACGGGGAACACAGACTTAACATTTTCATGTCGATCCATCTGCCCCGCTGCATCGAGCGAATAAACAGTGACAAAACCCTCAGCTGATCTCACCAGTGCGTACAAATGCAATTGCACCAAAGAGTGAGAGCACCCCAGGCGTCAGCACAGCAGTGCATATGGCAGCTATGTACAATCAAAACCTCAGCGCATTGACTCAGATGGCATTGTTGTAGATATGGCGGACACTGATGGAAGGAATCAAGGAGATTTTCATTCATAGAGAAGAACACAGTATCATTTGATTAACTGGAGGTATTGCTTTTATGTATAATAAATTTGTATGTCATTACTCTGCAGTAAATACTAAGTGGGATCTAGTTTTTATACTAGAATAACCAACAAGATTAAGAGATTAGGCTTTAAAATTAGTCTTAAAACTTTCCTTTTTGATCAAGCTTATAGTTAGGGCTGGATCAGGTGACCCTGAACCATCTCTTAGTTATGCTGCAATAGGCCTAGGCTGCTTTGTTTATACACCACCCCACATTTAATCATTAGTTATTATTAAGCTCTGGCTCTCTCCCCTCAGCCCCAATCAGTAGCAGCAGATGACTTCCCCACCCTGAGCCTGGTTCTGCTGGAGGTTTCTTCCTATTAAAAGGGAGTTTTTCCTTCCCACTGTCACTAAATGGTTGCTCATAGGGGGTCATTTTGACTGTTGTATTTTCTCTGTAATTATTGTAGGGTCTGTACCTTACAATATAAAGTGCCTCGAGATGACTGCTGTGATTTAGCGCTGTATAAATAAAATTGAATTGAATTGAACAATGGAGTTAAGCAGGAAGCATTTTTTAATCACAAAAAATATCCATCCCTCCACCCAAAGTGTGGGGCGTGGAGGCTGAGTTAACTTAAAACAAGCTGTTTTATTGCAGGCTAAAAATCCATTAAATGCAAACAAAACACAAAAGAAAACTGAGGACTCTAACAAACTAAACATAACATTAGGGAATATTCTAAAGGCTAGAGACACTGGAACTGATGAAGGACGAGGGGAGACTGAGACAATAAATACACAGGAGGGTGAGACACCTGGGGAGACACACAGCTTTGCTAAAGGACAAGGCAAGTACGTACAATTACTCACAAAACACACAAGACAGGAGGCTGACAAAGTAAAACAGAAAACAGCTGAACACCAACGCAGGCTTGACACTGAGAGCACAGAGGAACAAATAGAAATAACCTCTAAGTGAGACCAGAACTCACATAACTAAACTAAGAAAACCTGCAGATACAAAATAAAGAACTCAATAAAAAGGTACAAAACTCAAAGCTGCAAAGCCCCATAACTAAGAATCACAGAAAAATAATGAACAGAATTTCACAGTCCAAACACAACATGCTGTGTTCCAGCACCTGGACCATGGCTAAAAGGAAAACAGCAGGCCTGAAGCCATGCTATAATTGTCTTGGTTTAGTTTATTTAATTACACATTATGCAGACAGTGCAAGCGGTCTAAAGTCCACTCTCCATGTATCTGAACTGACTAAAGCTTATAGGCAGTGCTTGTGCACATCTGGCCTTTATTCTTATTATTAAAGCTAACCTGCTCTCTAGCAAGAAGAAAAAGGAAACCCAGCAATAACGGCTCCAAAATCAACAAAATCATTCACCCTCAAAATGACTTTGGTAGTCTTTCCTTTTAAAAAACAAAACCTCACAACGAAAAGACATCTTTAACACCCCCCTTAACAAAATTAAATACATTGTAAACTACAAACACCCCTAAATCAATTTTGTTCTCCTGGATTTGAGAAAAAAATTTAGACAGGCAGTAACTTTTATTTTGATTTGAACATTATTTTCTTGATTTTTACAATAAATCAAATTAATACATTTCACAAAGTGGGACCTGAGAAACTGGATATAAAATATAAGAGTAAAATGCAACACTGGGGCTGCAAATAAAACAAGAGAAGGAGATCATTAATCTTTTGAATTTATAATCGTCACAAGCAAGCAAGAAAAATAAGAATATTACCTCCAGTCATATTTTACTGCTCAGTGCGCTTTCTGTGCTGCTGCTTGTTTCTAACATCACAGCTGCACATTAAAACATCCAGTGTGACTCGGTGTGTTCGGGTCTGACACTCTCCCGTAGCCTAAGAAAAGAGATGCAGAGATGACTTTAGTTTGTGGCCAGATCAAAGCAAATTTGATTTTAATGATGGAAATTTATTGGCAATAAATTTTCTTACCAACGTCACTGATGAATTTTCTAACCTGAGCTCTATTGACTTCAGTTCCAACAGTGTAGAAGAGACTTAGGAGCTGCATTAGGAGCAAGTATGAAGACATTTACACATTTTCTGCAGCACTCACAGTTTGCGCCGTTGTGACAGCTGGTGTTAGCTACGGCTTAACATGTTACAAATATTAAACATATTCCTTCAGCAGAGGCTCTATATCACACCTAAAACAAGCTGGAAATAAAAAAATCAGTTAAAACATGATTTTAAACCAAAACTCTGAACATAACCTCTTCTCAACCAGGTCACATGCTCAGCATTAGTTACCACAGAGACTTAGATATGACACAGCATAGTTCAGTGTCTCATTAATCTTGCTTTGTACAGTAGGACACCCCTCAGCTGGATTGTTTATTGATAATTAGTAATCTGTATTTTTGTCATAAAATATTAAATTAATTGTTGTGTTAAAGATTGAGCCACACAGTGCCTGAGGAAGTGAACTTTGACATTTTTTCCTCTAACACAGTGTGCTGTTTTTATGCCAAAATAGAATTAATCATAAAACCTTCAAGTTTTGATGCATGAACTCTTTCAGTTTTTATATTACTAAAACTGTAAGTATATATATATATATATATATATATATATATATAAA
>VUQK01038779.1:0-12399 GCA_015106715.1 Bujurquina vittata | reverse complement strand
TATTTAGAAAAGGTTTATACACACATTTATCTATTTTTCAAATAATCTTCACTCACGTATAAGGTCTGCATCTTGCCCCATACCTCTCTAGCTTTTTCAATAATTGACTTTTCTGGACGGTTGAGCAATCAGCATGCTTACAATTACTGCAGTATGTCCGTGTCTTTAAAGTAATTTTAGCCTGGTGGTATATGATACAGATACCTGCTTCAAATATCACAACAATGAATTCAGAGGCCCACACGATATTTCACTGAAAATCCCAGAAATAAGTTGTGTTAGTCAGAAATTGGCACATTCAGCAGGATTCACACTCTGAAGATCATGAACGTCTTTATAAGGTTGCACAGCAAGCTATCCAGTAGTTGTGGAAGTTATAAATAAATTAATAATTATTTGGTTAATTAGTCATTTAATTTTTTTTTAACTCCCTGCAGCTATCTGACTGTAGAAGTTCTAAAATCTGGACTGCATGGGTTCTTCTAATTAGTCAGTAATTAAGCCGGCAGTGTGGAGTTGAAGAGTTTGTCTTGTGAAAACAGACGCCCTTGAAATTCCAGCAGTGAGGCTCAAGGTTGTTCATGGTGCTTCAAAGAATTAGACAAACCCTTCCCGTGCAATCAAAGTGCGATTAACAAACGTCGCTAATGGTGCTGCTTATCTTTGATGACTTAATTTAAATGCAGAGACAGGTGCAGGAATGTGTTCAGAGCTCTCCAAAGTGCCAAACACACAGGGACAAGATGTTCCTCATTATGACTTATGATACACGCACTGCGACAGCACTGAAACTTATCAGAGGCACTGTAGTCCATCATGTTCCTCCATGTTTGTATACCTCAAAAAGTCCCTCTAGCCTCTATAATTATGCTAGATGTAAAAACTTTGAGATTCTAAATGAGCTGCACCGTCTGTGTCCGGCGTTTTTGCATATTACTGCTGATGGACAGACAAACAAACCAGTAAACAACAAAAAAATACTCATCATTATAACATGAAACTCTTGACATTCACACCGGTAATGATGACGCGTATGAATCCATTCACATGAAAGCCCATTACTGTATCTAATTACTGCATATACCTTGATGTTTTGCTGCACCTGCAGTTCTTTGTGTGTTGTCCTTACTGAACGTAACTAACTTCAAACCATGTTTGAAGTTCAGCTTTTTGAAATTGCCATTAGAGTTAGAGGGTAAAAGGAGAACTTGGATAAGACCTGGAGCTAATGAATGAGTTTATGCATTTTGGAATTTTGGCCCAAAATGGAGGACACGGAAACATGCAAGAGGAAACTTAAAGGGCACCTTTAATACCGGTTGATCAGAAGTTCAAAATGCACTTTATTTACAAGTAAATGACAGGATAGCTAACGTATTTTCCCTGTTGACTTATAGTGATAATGACAAAGTTCGGCAGGTTTAATGCATTTAACAGGCAAAAAAGCGGATGAGGAACAAAGTATTACAGCTTATAATGAACTCTCATCTCCCTCGCGACTCCACCCTCCATCTCGTTACGTTAAAGTCACACATTTTTTCCTGTGTTTTGTGAATCATTCAATGAGGACATAATTCCTGGGGATACTGGGCTAAATAAACCAAATTAAAGTGTCTGAAGTGAAGCAACGTTCAATCTTTGGTCTATTTTTTAAACCATGGTGGAGCCTTTTGCTCACTGAGACTCCAGATCAGAACATTTTTTTGTGCAAGGTGATGTTCCCCTCGTGTTCCTGCCATACTCCTCTTAATGTGCTTTAAAAATGTGCCTTGTCTACAGAGGATTAAACATTTATCAAATGAATACAAGAGGGCCAGCATGAAAAGAGAACTCCGTTTTTTTCTACAGAGAAAACATCAGAGGGTAGCCTTGTTTTCTTTAAGCGCTACAGCTAACTTTCATGTTTGTTTAAGCAGAACAGAGTCTGAATTATAAGGAGTGTGTACGTATCGTGACAGCTGGTAGAGCCGAGCTAGAAGTTTGCTACAGGCAACCCGAGCATTTGTACGCTTAGCATGACACAGGATCTGGGGGATGTTGAGCTGCTGAGGGCCAAATTCCAGCAGGGAAATAACTGTATGAGGAATTGTAGTTAGCTGAAGCATTGACAAGATTTAAAGTGGGTCAGAGCAGAAGAGTGTGTTTGTGTGTGTATGCACATTTAAATCCATCTGTTTCAGTCCGTGATTGTATGTAAATTTCAAAAGCGCTGTGAGCTAACAGCTACACTTTACATTGTCTGTGAAAGCCAGCTGTATTTAATCTGTGGCATCCTCCTGCAGCCAAGCTTGTGCAAACCTTTTTGTCTCTCTCTCTCTCTCCCCCTCGCACACACCGAGCTGCTGCGAGGCCACAAACAGCTGAGATGAAAACTGTCAAACCCCGAATCAAAACAAATCTTTGTGACTAGAATCTCACAAGATGTTGTACTTTCTCTTTGTTTATCTCCGTGCTCATATCTACCAGGGTGGTTTAAGACTGGACTTTACTACGTCAGCGCCCAAAATAACTCTGATTTTACGTACTGGGCAGACCTCAAACCCAATCCAGGCGCATCACATGGATGGACTGGATGGATAGACTGCTTCAAGCTCATAGGAAGGCAACTTGAATAACCACTCATTATATTCAAGATGTGAGAAGAGCATCTCTGAACATGCAACACATTAAACCTTGAAGCAGATGAGCTAGAGATGAGCAGAAGACCACACCAGGTGCCATTCCAATCAACTAAGAATAGGAAACTGAGGCTACAGTTTGCCTGGGCTCACCAGATTGGCGAGTGGAAGATATTTTCTTGTCACGCTTTGAGTCCCTTAGTATCAACTGAACATTGTTTAATCACCACAGCCTACCTGAGTATTGTTGCAGATCATATCTATCTCTTTATGACCACATGTACCCATCTTCTGATGGCTGCTTCCAGCAGGATAACGCTCCGTATCACAAAGCTCAAATCAGCTCAAACTGGTTTCTTAAATATTACAATGAGTTCATTCACTGTACTTAAATGACTTCCACAGTCACAAGTTCTCAATCCAACAGCACCTTTGTGACATGATAGGACGGGAGATTCCCATCATAGATGTGCAGAAAACACATTTGCAGCATCTGTGTGATGCTATGACGTCCATATGGACCAAAATCTCTGCGGAATGTTTTCAGCATCTTGTTGAATCTATGCCACAAAGAATTAAGACAGTTCTGAAGACACAAGGGGTCCAACCTGATACTAGCAATACCTAATACCTGCAGTGAATGTATGTACAAATCTAATGACATTCCTAATATCCTGGTCATTGTGGGTGTCACGGTTTCCTGAGTGGAAAGTGGCTGATGTGATGAACCCAGCTGCAGTACAGAGGCAGAGGTTAGCAGAAGGGGAGCATCTTTAATGAAGGTGCAAAGGAACGTAAACTCAGAACAAAAACAAAAGCAAAAAACCAGGAGTCACTAGGAGCTATCGCAAAACAGACACACTAGAAAACACACACAAAGAAGAAGGTAATGAGGCAGGTGGAAACAGGTGGAGAACACAAGATAAAACAGGAGAAGTAGAACTAAAAGACCATGTTAAGCAAAAACAGGAAGTAACTAAATAGATAACAGACTTACACATACAACTTAACAGAGTGGGGCAGGGAGGGGGAAGACTAAGATGACCACAATAAAATATACAAACTAACCCAAAGGCACATCATTTTTTTACACTCATTTCAGATATGAAAGCCGATTTAAGAGTGCGCGTCAGTTAAAAATACACAAGTGATATAATTGTTTTAATGTGTTTTATCTGAAAACAAACCAGAAGACAACTCCAGAAATGCATTACAGCATATTTTTGTCAGTTCATCTCAAAATAAAACGAAGTTAGCGTGCTCAATAATTTTTGAGGCACTTGCTTTTGCACTTCTACTGCACATCCATCTTTCTTTGCAGGAACCACACAGTGGTCACCCATCATCACATTTTCCCTATCTGTATATCTTGATCAAATTCCCCTCGCTGACATCGCCCAGATTTGGAGGAAAAAGGAAAAAGTGCATTTTCAGTGACATTCTGGCACCCATTAGCTGATGTTATCCACGAGCTCAGCATAATTCCCTGCTCTGTGATTGCCAAGAAAATTCCGAATAACCTGCATGAATGCTTCCAATGCTGCTGATTCAGTTGGCTTCATTTTCCTTTTGAACTCATCATCAAGCATGAGTTCACAGATTTCAGGATCAACAAAAAAAACAACCCAAAAAAACCTTCAATAATTTTGGTTTCACTTTTATGGAGACCAAACTTATTTCTTAAATGCTGTTTCCGTCCAAGTCATCCTAGTTGTCCAACACTTGGAACATCATAACTTATAAACTGGGACGTGCTAGACAAAAGATTTGGAGTCAGCAAGAGAAATTTTTTAAAGTATAAGTGCCAGAGATCCAAGTGAAAAAATGCCTGTTGACAAAAAAAATAAAGCTGTGTTCTGAATAGCAACATTAGATTATCTTAGGCTGCATCCACTATAAATGTGCTTTCATTTTGAAACGAAAACATCAATCTGAAATTATCTCAGTCCTCCCGTTTAATGCAGCGTTTCTGAATAATGGAAAAATTTTCAGCTGGCATTGTGCTGTGAACATTAGCAGATGCCAGAGTGCAGTATGACGGTTTGGCAGAATAGTGCAGGTCTCACCTTTCCAACATGCTCCTATTGAGTCCCATCATTCACACCATTCACGCTGGAAACTGTGCAAAAATAAAACACATTCATGATTTCAACAGACGGAGATTCTACTAGCAGTCCTTGAAAATATGCATCTCCAAAATGTCAGCATTTCATGAGCAGCCATGATGTCTAAAGTACGTAATTAATGTTTAAATATCAACCAGAAGCGTTGTGAGAGCGCAAACCTCCACCAAGGCAGCTCACTGGGCAATATTTACTTTAAAAGGGAATAGTATTCAATTTTGTATATATTCAGTTTGTTTTCTTTGTTCTTTATAAATAAACTTCAAGAAGTTTGTAGTGCAGTAAAAACCAAATAAGGGCAACATGACATAATTTTACTTTGATTACACGAACATTATGTAGGAGTAGGTAATGGATAATAGGCAATGATTTGTAAATATATATATATACAGTAATATTATACTGAAGGATTTTTCTAACTAACTAAGCAGCTCACTCTCTTTCTCTTGACAATATCTTCTTTAACACATTTTCAAATCAACTTGAAAGAAAGGCAAATGTGAATTATAAAAGTGGTCAAATGTGACATGATATTTTAAGTCTTTATATCGTATTTTCTTCATGTCGCCAATGCATACCACACCAAGAATCCTAAGGTCTCTTGTTCATTTACAACCAATAAATCATTAAGTTGACCTTGAAGACCTTGGTGAATGTAAACCAGATTTTAATGTATAATTAACATGACCCCAAAAGTTACCTAAACATCACAGCAAAATATGGCTCTGTACTGCTGCAAGTGGTCCAAAATCCTCATCTTTTAGAAGCTGAAATTTTAATGTATATGTTAATTACAATCAGTTGGATCATGTGGCTATATTTAAAATTATATCCTACAGCAAATAGTTTCATCACCAGGGGTTAGGTTAATTGGTGATACCCCTTTGGCAGCTGGGATAGGCAAGCCTGTACAGCCCACACAGGTGGAAGACCAGGGGAAAAATATGCAGTCAAACTAAATTAATTAACATGATGTTGGGTTAGGGTTGGGAAAAGTAGACACTTTGCTGATTCCATCCTGCTGACCGTTATTTCACTTAAATTAAATGTTCCTACTTTTCAATAAAACCTGTCGTGTGGGAGCTGTTTCAAAACCCCAGAGGTAACACTGACAGGCCTGATTAGCAAGCTGGATCTGTAATCAACCTCTGTGCAGTTGTTATTAAAGCAGAAATTGGCTATAAACCCCAGAGAACATGCTGATTTAAAGTTTAGAATTTTTTCATAGGCAGCATAAAACATGGACATAACCACAACCTTACCCACTGCTTTTGGAGTCTGCATTTTGAAGCTTTAAAATGAGTGTTTTTACTGGTACCATGTTGGGTTGATGAAAAAGGCCGAGTGCTAATTTATCAGCTCCAAAATGCTCCAACAGCAGTGAAGAGGTCCAGTTTAATGAAGAAAGTCATTAATCTCAGAGCTGATATGAAGGGGGAAACTATCCATAAAGGCCAAATCCATTTTCTACCAGGCTGTAAACACATTTTTTAATAGTGTAGTTAGACATTATAACATAGGAGTCAATGAGGATTGATTCGCTTCTATAGTCAGCCTCAATTGGCATTTACAGGAATTCAGTTGTTGTTCACTTCTGAGTTGGTTTCATTTTTCAGCTCCAGAGGCCGGTACATGGTCCAAACTAAGGCCCCAGTCACACAGGCTTAGAGACAAGTTGGTGACTGCCTGGTAACCACCAGTCACGAGGGAAAATAAGTAGGCAGTAAGGATTGGTCTCATCCATTTCGTAGTTGGTAGGCAGTAAGCAGACCTAATAATCTGTCAGTGATCTGTCAGGACCCTGTGGAAACCACTGGTTGCTAAAGAAAAATGTGAATTCCCTGACCAGTGACAAGTGCAAGGGGTTGCTTGCTGTTGCTACGTGAAACTAGTCACAAAGTAGTACAGTGCGCACTAAATACCTATGTGTGATTACAGATTGCTGTGGTCACCTGTAATTTGCATCGAACACATCAACTTGTCTTGCCAACTACTTGGTAAACAGTTGTAAAACTTTGATGAGTGGAAAGCAAACAGGAAACATAGATGTTCACCTTCATAGTAAAAGCTGTGCTTTTTGGAAAGTGTTGCTTTCAGAGGTAAGGCACAATTTTTTCCTGTGTTTCTGGCTTGTGTTGCATTTTTTCAAGTTTCACTACTCCTTGGTGGTAGTTAGCCAGTCAGCCCCAGTCCATGTGGACCACGGGGCAACAATGGCAATCTGCTAGCAACCAAAGCAGTCACAGGGAGGTTTTTGACGCAGCACCCTGTTTGTGATTGATTTTACAAGGGATCAGCCAGCAACCTCGAGCAACCAGTTGGGGAATGCACATTTTAGTCACCAGAGGTGGGTTGCTCTAGGCCTAACAAGCCTAAAAACACTTATCACATGACTGTTCATATAAACTGGCCGTGCCTCCAGTGTAGGTCACCAGTCAAATCTTGACTTGATAACATTTATTCAAGAAAGTAAATAATTATGTCTTACCATTGACTTAAATGTCAGCATTAATATATACGTGGGACATTGCTGAAGCTAAACATTAGACTGTATGTCTAATATTACAACCTTGGTAGGTGTCTTTCAGTTTGGTACTCTGTTCTACAGCAGCAGATATGCTTGGAAATGAAACAGCACCTGCATCCAATTACACTCAAAGACCCTGATCAGTACTGACTGCACGGTCTCATCAGCGATTCTACAACGTAAAGCTTTCTGCTGAGAACTTCCTGCCGCACAGATGGTGCCAAGGAAAATTAAACACTTTACAGAAAGGAAAAAGAACGTGGAAGTTGGTGTACTGCACTTTAGTCAAAAACTACTTAGAAAGAGAGAGAGAAACTGATTAAAATTTATGGCATGCAGAGAGTTTAAAGGCTTCGGGTTATCGTTTGGATGACATGTTGGTAATAAATGAAAGGGAAAAGATAGTGACTTTGTGGCCTTGGGTCATTTATTTCATGTGTAAATTTGGGTAAAGCCACCATCCACACATTCTTCAAATGCTGTGATGCATGTAGGGGTCTCATTACCATACATTTTCAGTGCAGTTATTGTAGCCGTCTAATGGGATTTGTGCCAATTAAACCTGGCTAGATGTCTTTGCTGTCACAACAATTCAAATGTAAACAACAATGTGAAGATATTTTGTTGCTCTTGTTGTCCTGATTGCATTGCTCCTTCTAATCTATGGTTTCAATGTTTTTTAAATCTTGTTTTGCTCATATATTCTCTGTGAAATTCCTCTGAAAAGGCAATGTATAATCAGATAATTACACGCAGGCTGAGCACTTCCATTTTCTCATCATTCCTTCTCCCGCACCTATCAACTTTAAATAAATCATTTTATTACATTTGGTGCTGGTGAGCAATGATCACTAATTACTTCATCCAGCTTTTTATGGCTGTTTATTTCTTGCCCTCAAAGTCATATTTTCTCTCCATGGAAAATGTAAAAGGTGTGAATTTAATCAAATGTTTCTCAGAGTCTTCATTTATTTAAAAAAGCTACAACCTTTCACCTTGAAAAATTTTAAAGAAGCCTATATGTTGATAATCCCTTAATTGTGCTTTACAGTTACAGAGCTTCCTCCTGAAGCCATCAGACTCTTAAAGAATCACACCTATCAAGTTCAGCACAAACTTTGGTGCTCTCTCCATTGCATTAATCATAAATGAGCTGCAGCTTCGGGTTGGGCCTTTTTCTGTTATTTGCCAGAGGATCAGATAATATAGGCTTTGCAACCAAGAGTGAGGAGATGCTGCCTGCTCATGATTTTCAGTGAATCTGGTTTGACATATTAGCCTCATTATCATCACAGGAGTTTTTTTTTTGTCCATCTGATTCACACCATCATTGTCTCCTTACCAACTGCTTTTAATTGATCCAGAATGCTGCAGTGAGAGTGCTAACTGGGACTGGAAAGAGAGACCATATTTCCAGTTTGGATTCAAACAAAAACCCACTCTAGGATTAGGCTTAAAACTTTCCTTTTGATCAAGCTTATAGCTAGGGCTCGACAGGTGATCCTGATTCATCCCTTAGTTACATGCAATTGGCCTGAGCTGTTGGGGACTTCTCATTTTGCACTGAGTGTTTTTTCTTCACTCATCTCTTTTCACTCTCTATGTGTTCAACAACACTACTTAAGTTAATCATTAGCAATTATTAAACTCTGGTTCTCTCTCCTAAAGTTTGTCTTTTGTCCTGTCTGTCTCTGTGCTCTCTTCTCCCTCCCTTCATTCCTAACCGGTCGCAGCAGATGACTGCCCTCCCTGAGCCTGCTTCTGCTGGAGGAGTGTTTTTCCTTCTCACTGTCACCATGTGCTTGCTCATAGGGATTGTCTGTTTTGGGGGTTTCATTGAAATATTTTAGGATTTTTACCTTACAATAGAAAGAACCTTGAGATGCCTGTTGCTGTGAATTGGTGCTGTACAAATAAATTATATTATTAGCAGGAATTTCACTTTACAGGTGTTTCAGTGTCAGCTAGTCAATTGAGACCAAAATATAAAACGACTTTTACTGCTTAAATTTACATTGGCCTTAGGCAAATGTAGAAAACAGGCAAATGACTTGATACCATGCATTGGCTTTCCTTCTATCCGCCTCAGTTTTTTGAGTCACCAGCTGTAACGCAGCAACAGCTTGAGCATAGTGTTTATTCTGGCAGGCCACTGAATCAAGCTGCTGATGGCTCAGCTGAAATCCTACATATCAACATGCAGCATGCTATTTAAGCTCCTTTAGCCTGCATGCAGATGCTTTGTTAACTGCCCCCCCCAACACACACACACCATATAAATAAATTAAATTAAAAATCCCAGTTTCTCCATTTAATTCTGTGTCTGACTTAATGTCATGTCCATCACCACTGATGTTCTTTTCTGGTGAGGGGCTCCTGCTGCTCTCTCTCTGCTTTTTTGACTTTCTGTGTATATACACAACATAATAGAACCACAGTGCCAAATATAAATGACTGCAGCTAGAATAACAATCCTGTTTTCACTAAAGGTAAAATGTGTAGTCTTCAACAAACAGGAAAAAAAGGCAATAGCTTTAATCATATAAATTGAAATGACCAAATTCAGCCACTTAGTTTGATTAAGTTAGCTTGATAATTTTGCAAACCAGAGTTTTACCAAACTAAAATCAGAGATAATTATTCTATCAGATAGAAATTTGGGGCAATACATCTGAAAGCGTCTGGGGGAACTGAAACATTTATTCTTCAGCCTCTATGGAACATGTCGTTAGAAAATGTAAATATGCTTTTTAATATTTTTCAAGACCAAATTGCTCTAGGCTGATGTGTTCACCCTCACAGACCAACATGGATTTAAAAAACTATTCTATATCTTTTACATTCTAATGGTGAATTTTATTTGCCTCTTTAGGTTCTTTGTCAACTTCCCCTCGGCCAAACAGTATTTTAGCCAGTTTCAGGACCTGGAGGATCCTGAGGAGATGGAGCGGAGCAGCCAGCTTCGGCAGCATGCCTGCAGGGTGATGAATGCCATCAACAGTGTGGTGGAGAACCTCCACGATCCAGAGAAGGTGTCATCAGTGCTGGCCCTGGTGGGAAAGGCCCATGCTATCAAACACAAAGTCGAACCTGTGTACTTCAAGGTAACTTTAGGAAGCAACCTGCTCTTTGGTGGTCCTTTACTTCAGACTGTGTTTTTAATTTTTAAACATGTGGCCAGGGGTTGTTGTTTCACTGCAAGGAGATGTGTTGTTTTCTAATTTTGGCCACTTCATAAGTGCACCCATTAAACAAAACAGACTGTGTCAGGAAAGATAATTGTCAAGCGTTCTCGATCCTGAATAAGTAGCAATATAAGAGATGTATTTTCTTGCTTCAGCAGCCCCTTCAATTATCAAAGCAGCCAAAATAATTTTCTCATTAGTAGTCTAATATCATGGGAGATGTCATACTTTCAGCACTTTGAATGTACCAGGAAAAAAATGTTTCCTGTTTTGCTCGGATTTGTGTTTTATGTCTCGACTGTAGCAATATTATTTTTTCCTTTTTAAAAATAAAAATACAACCTCCCTGAAAAGGATCCAAGAAAGAGTCTCAAATATGAAGAGTTGGACAGCAGAAGCTAACTGTACTCCATGCACGCCTGGCAGCACAAATGAACCTGCTGCTAATGGATGAGATGCACCCAGAATGGCCGACCAAAGGCCGGACAGTTGTGATCCCCATGGATCCCCAAAAGGGACTGATCCCATCCAACTACTGACCAACAATCTGCCTTACTACAACATGTAACCTTCTTCCAGGCATCATAGTGGCTAGGATGAACATGCACATGGCTCAATACATGAGTGGGGTCCAGAAAGGAATTGGCAGAAATACCAGAGGAGCAAAACACCAGCGACTGGTAGATAGAGCAGTCACTAAAGACTGTAGCCTGACCAACCTGTGCATCGCCTGGATTGATTATATTAAAGCCTATGGCTCACTGCCTCACACATGGCTCCTGGAAGGCCTCAAACTGTACAAGACTGACAGGACTCTAAGAGCCTTCATCAGGAAGTTGATGTGGAGAACAACACTAGAGGCCAACTTCAAGCCAATTGCACAAGTCACCATCAAGTGCAGGATTTACCAAGGAGATGCCCTGCCACCCTTGGCTGTTTTGCATAGGCCTGAAACCCCTCAGCCAGATCATTAAGAAGACTGGCTATGGATACCAACTATGGAATGAAGTAAACATCAGCCACCTACTTTCCATGGATGAGATGAAGCTGTCTGCCAGGAGTGAATGAGACATCAATTCACTAAGCCACACTACTAGGATCTACAGGAATGGCATCGGAATGTCTTTCAGACTGGAGAAGTGTAGTCAGATGGTAACAAAGAGGGAAGGTAGTCAGAACTGAGGGGACTGCACTACCAGAAAGCAACATTGTAGACATCAGCTGAATGTGAAGAACAAGATTCAGACAGACAACAAGAGTAGATAAAAGCCACTGACAACAAGACAAGAAAACTCCTGACCATGCATCGAGGGTTTCACCTCAAATCCACCTCCCTGAGGCTGTACACTAAGTGCAAGGAAGGAGGCCGAGGACTAGTGAGCGTCAGAACCACTTTCCTAGATGAAACAACAAATATCCATAAATAAATCAGGAAGATGGCCACAAAGGATCAGGTGCTTAGTGAGTACCTCAGGCAGCAGAAACCCAAGAAAGAAGCAAGAACAGGAACTATCATAGAAGGACAGGCCTCTGCATGGCATGTACCACTGACAGGTAGAAGAAGTGTCTGATATAGAAAAATCCTACCACTGGCAGGGCAAAGCTGGACTGACAAACAGCAGAGGCACTAATCATAGAAACACAGGATCAAGCACAAGATTGATAGAGGCTGGGGTCTACCACACAAGGCAAGACCCCAGGTGCAGGCTGTTTAGAGATGCCCCTGAGACAATCCAGCACATAACAGCGGGGTGCAAGATGCTAGCAGGCAGGGCATGCATGGAACACCATAACCAAGTGGCTGCCATAGTACAGGCATATCTGTGCCAAGTATGACCGGGAAGTCCCGAGATCAAAATGGGGTACATCCCCATAGACGGTAGAGAATGACCAAGCTAAGATCCTGTGGTACTTCCAGATACAGACAAACAAACTTGTGATGGCTA